>PVHT020000886.1:26362758-26386390 GCA_004024745.2 Catagonus wagneri | reverse complement strand
CCCCCTTCCTTCCCCCCCCTGCCTCTCTCAGGAAGCCTCTCTAAAACTTTTTTTCATTTTCCCATCCTTTCCATAATAATATGTATTATCATGTACATGAAAGAACTGTTAACACTAAGGACATAACATTTGTAAGGTTATGTACATTTGTTTATTATTTTATTTTAGACTTTTTTCCTGTGATTTAGATCAGACATTTATTTAATCAGTTTCAAGTCAGTTTCTAGATTCAACATTAACCTTATGTTAAAAATGAGTAGAAATTCAGACAAAATAACACATTTTCTCTTCGAGAAAAATCAAATCCCCTCCACCAAAAAAACCCCAAACAAAACAGAGTATTTTTCCATTTATCTTGTTAACAACAGTAGATTTTTCACACTAAAATCAGGGTAACAAATAATGTCCATTGACAAGGTGAGAAAAGTAGCAATTTTTTTTTGTTTAGTTTTGAAATTATTATTTAGGCCCAAAAAATGGACGTAAAGTTACTAGAGTTTATTTCATTCTCTTAAGGCAAAAATCTCTGTATCAACCGATAAGGAAGTTACAAGCCCTGCTTTCAGTTCTTTGTTTAAAATGCACTGTAGTGCTGTATGATTTGCATGTTAATGATGTGAAACCAACTGTATAATAAATGAGAAGGGGAAAATATAAACTAGTTTCAGAGAGCAGGTTTGTTTGTTTTTTTCCTGATTTCTTCCTTAAATGTTTAACTTGAGAACACATCTATGAGACCTGCTTATATGAAAACTGATAATTTGTGATCACTGAATGCAGTGGCATTGAAGCAAGAGGTTTCATTCTCAGATTTCTCAGAAAGCAACTGGACAGTAGAGGCATTTGAACATCTTTGGAAGGCAGATCTAATACAGTAAACAAGAGGCCTGCAGAACTTATTCTGTGCGGTGTGATCTCTGAAATCGGAAAGCACGACGCCACCAGTTTCTCTTTCCTCTCATCAACTTCCCCTGTCCTTGACCCAGTTCAAGCATGCAGTTGAGGTGTTCTGTGTTTTGTGCTTTTCTTGGTATGTTGTTATGCATGTTCTTCTTAAGTAAAACAGCAAAATAAAACCAATTTTTAAATGTTCATATGTATGGGATTTGTGGAAATGTGCCTTAGAAGCATAGAATCACTAGAAATTGAAAAGCATAGTCTGTATTTTTGAAAGCCACCCAATCTTCTTTTATTTACAGCCTTTGGGCCATTTCACAGATTGAAAAGCGACCATCCAGCTGTTTCATGTTTAGTTTCCTATATATTTAAAAGATCCTAAAACCATTATGAGTATGCGGTAGCCCTCTCATTGAGCAAATATAGATTAGAGGTAAATGAAGAAATTCCTCTAAATCAGTCATTATCAAATAGAGGTGAGTTTTTCCCAAAAAGGGCATTCAACAATCTCTAAGATATTTCTGATGGTCACATACTAGGCGTAGTGAGTGGTACTGGCATATAGTATGTAAATTTCAAAGATATCGCTGAACAACGTAAAATGCCCAGGACAACTACACCACCACCACACACACACACACACACACACACACACACACACACACACACCCAAAGAATTGTCAATAGCACCTAGGCTGGAGATTCCTACTCTTTTTTTATTATTATTATTATACTTGATTAACAGTGTTCTGTCACTTGCTGCAGTAAATGCACATTAAAGTGAACCAGGCACACACATACATACATTCGTTTTTGCACATTATCCTATCATGCTCCATCACAAGTGGTTAGATATAGTTCCCTGTGCTATACAGCAGGATCTCCTTGCTTATCCACTCCAAGTGCAATAGCTTTCATCTACTAACCCAGACACCTAACTCGTCCCACTCCCTCCCCCCTCTGCCCTTAGCAAGTTCACGTCTGCTCTTCATGTCCATGCTTGTTTCTTTTCTGTAGATGGGATCATTCATGACATATATTAGATTTCAGATATAAGTGATATCGTATGGTATTTGTCTGGCAGTCTCCAAGGTACTGAATTCTGACAACTACTGCATGAGCTTGAAAACAGATTCTTCCCCAGCTGAGCCTTCAGATAAGAACTCACCTGTGGGTGGTACTGTGACTTCAGCCTTATAGAGGGCCCACCTAAGCTGTGCCTGGACTCCTGACCCACAGTTTGTCTCTAAGATGATAATATGCATGTCTTAAGCCTTTAAGTTTGTGGTAGCATTGATATATACCAGTGGATAATACAAGTCCTAACATTTTTCACATTATTTGGGAGTTGAAAGGTAGGACTTTGGGGAATGTAAAAGCCATCTTGGATTCTTCTTCATTAATAGGATAGGTGAAGACCCTTCTGTATTTAAAATAGATCTCTCCCAACCACATATTAAAGTTAGCTTATTATAATAAATTTGTCTTGTTATAATACATTTTGAATACTAGAGCCTTCCTGGAGAACTTCTCTGTTTATTTCTACTTTATGTATATGCTGAGTCTTCATTCTCTGAAATGCAAACATGTTTCCCTTTGGCTTTAAGAGAAGCCAGATTAATTTCTACAGTGTTGGAAATTAATTTCAGCAGCGCCAGTGTGGTACTACACAGGTTATAATATTAAAGATATTAATTGTTAAGCGAGGATGTGCAAATATTAATGAATGATAGTTTTATGATTACAGTGAATCTTTTATGCATTTGTGTTCTTTTAAGATATACACATGACTAGTTCTTTCTATGTAATAGTTGATCTATTAGATATACCATAAGACATCTTCATATTCTATAGTATTTAGTACATATGTGATGAATAATAAAATTGCATTATGTTTGATATCGTGTATTTTCACTTTTTTTTTGTCTAGGGCCACACCCACAGTATATGAAAGTTCCCAGGATAGGGGTTGAATCAGAGCTGTAGCCGCCACAGCCACAGCCATAGCAAGGCCAGATCTGAGCCACATCTGTGACCTACACCACAGCTCGTGGCAGCACTGGATCCTTAACCCACTGAGCCGGACCAGGGATCAAACCTGCATCCTCATGGATACTAGTCAGGTTCATTACCACCGAGCCATAGCAGGAACTCCTATTTTCACTTTCATTGGAGAATTCAGAGTTTCTGTTTTATAGAAATTTTCCTCATACTACATAATTTCAGGGACATGGACATTATATAGTCAAATAGATTTTTTGCTTCCATCAAATAGCATCCTTGGATGTTTGCACCATTTGCGTGTTTTACATGAGTATTCACACATTACACAGAATATTTATTAAGCATCTATCATGTAATAGGAACTGTGTACTAGTTGTGCGGTGTCATTTTCTCATTCATAAGTCTATTTTACCCAGTTTTTTTAAAGTGAAATAACAACCGTTCTGGTTTAGAGATTAGCCCAATGTCTCACAACTAGAAAGTGAAGAGCTGGCATTCAAATGTGGATGTCCCTTTGGGTGACTCTGTTTAACTAGTGGTGTAAAAACTTTACTCTCAGGAAGAATGAAATCTTAGTCTAAATTGATATGCTAAGATAATAAACACATACTGAATACAATTATGAATAATCCAAAAATGACCATTTCACACATTCGTTCACCTTTTCTGCTTGTATTCCCCATAACTCCCTGCTATGGAAAAGAGTAATGCTTTAGTCAAGTGCAGAGGTTGGGGTGGAAGAGGGAAGACTAGTTAGGACTGCAGAGAGTGTGTTCCAGAAAGAAACACTTGTATCACTGCCCTTGAGAGGGGCCTTTGGGGACAGAGGAAATAAATGCAGGATGGTTATCAGGGCGAGAACAAAGGAGAGAGGCGTCAGTGGCAGCTTGAGAAGCAGGCAGGGTGAGGATTAGAGGACGTTTAAAGCCATGTTTAAGGATTTCACATTTATAGTAAGATCAATTGGGGGCTTTTAAAGAGCAGCGATGTCAGATTTGCATTTAAAGACCACTCCAGGTACAAGATGAAAGATAGATTATAGGTATTCATGCGATGATTCAGGGAGATGGCTTAACTGTTGATAGCTGCAACTGCCTGGGTGGACCTCAAGAGCCTTATGCTTAGGGGAAAAAAAAAAATCAATCTCCAAAGGTTTCGTGCTTATGGTTCTACTTATATAACATGCTTGAAAGGTGAAAGCAAAGCAGTGGAGAATAGATAAGAGATTGCCAGGATAGGGGTGTGTGGGTGTGAATGCAGAGGGGTGGCCCAGGCGTTCCACAGTGACGCAGCATCTCTGCGTCGTCACTGTGGCGGTGACACACGGCTGCACGTGAGATGCGATCACACAGAGCCATATGCCCGTACACATAAGTCAGTGCAGGCTAAACACATGGTGAGAACTGAATGACGTCTGTCGTCTAACGTTTAGGCACCAATGCCCGCGTCCGGGTTTTGATATCATACCATAGTTATAGAAGGTCTCATCATTAGATCTCACCATTAGCACAAAGGAAGGGAACTCTTTGTACTATTTTTGCAACGTCCTGTGAGTCTATACTTATTTCAAAATAAGATTTTTGAGAAGGCTCTCGCCATACCACAGGCTTAGGTTAGAGTGGGAATGGTGGTGGAGAATATGAGACAGGCGGTATTCTCTGGGCGTGGCGACAGTCACGGTTGGAAGTCCCCAACGCCGGGATTTTGTAGTGAATCAAGGCAGTTGATGTTAGTTATGAGTGCTTTTACTGAACAAATACTAACTGAACAAAACAGCAAGAGTTTGTCCTGTGGGGCTTTAGGGGCCACAAAACAGCCTAAAACGCCTGCAGAGAGTGTTGTGCCAGTGTTTGATGCTCCTACCTGAAGACCGTCTGTGCTGCTAAGAGCTGGAGCTGCTGAAAGGATTGCGTGTCACTGCTGGGCAGAGGGCAAGTTAGATTCCACGGTACTCTGAGCTTCGTACCATCTATTTCCGTATTGCTTTAAAATGTCCTTTCTTTCCCCCTCCCTTCCATTTTACTTTCAAAACTAAATGTTGGATTTTGGGGGGGGAAAAAGATTTGTTAAATCCTCAATGCCCCTGAACTTTATCATTTGAAATTCTGAAACACCACAAACCAGGAAACGATTCTGAAGAAGTATTTTTCTGCTTATTTATCTTATTCTTACTTAAAAAAACAAGCTTCCCACTGGAGCGCGAGTAACAACAGCGCATATCTTTTCCAAAGCTGGTTTAGGTAGAATAAGTGGGGTCTTAAATGTTCCTCAGAAATTGAGGTGGGAAAGGTAAACGGGTCAGATATGTATGTTCTTGTTTATATAAATTCAGGAGATAGTTTAACTTTCTAGCTGTTTAGATGGCTGTTTATCACTCTTCTCCTCAAATAGAGCTGATGGTATCTTAGGATAGCCTGCATTTGATTATAATAATGTTATTATTACCGGATATCTACTGTATGTCAGGAATACTGAAGTAAACATAGGAATCTGCTTTTTTTTAAATTTACATTTTTTAAGATAAGGGCATTTTGAATTTCTGGGAAATTAACTTGCCCAAATCCACAGAGCTAGTAGATGCTTATATAATATTTGAAGGTAAAATATATGTTTTTGCCAGTATACCTCACTGTCTTTTATGTTATTATTAATACAGTAAGTATACCGTTTTATGAAGCCTTCAAGGTTTCTTCATTGGTATCTGAAACTGACCATAATTCTTTTGAAAAAGAGCTCAATATAATCAGTATCCATTTTATTTGTTTCTTTAGCAATTTGAAATATAGATGTGATGAGCATGCAGTTGTCAGTATATGTATGAGTGTGTGTGCGTGTGCGTGTGTATGTGTGTGTGTGTGCGTGCGTGTGTGTGTTTAGGAGAGAAACCTGAAGATCATTAGCCTATGGACAGATTTTTTCCCAAGCAGTTTGCTTCTCTGACCCACTTATTACCCCTGTTTAATTCATGACTCCATCTTCTTAAGAGGAACATAATCAGGAGAAAGTGAAATGGAGGAGTTTTTATTACTCTATTAATTTGGGAGGTGTCGAGTAGGTTAGCTTGATAGCAGAAAGAAAAATTGTTTGGTGCATTTTTGAGTGAGGAGAAGTTACTCAGTTCCCAACTGGAGGACTAATCAAAACATTTTTCCTTAGAGATAAATGTCCTGAATTCTCTTCCCAAATATATAACAGAAAATGCCTGAGCCTCATCACTCAACCACTTAATTCTCTCAACATCAACAATTTCTACACCTTCCTTTATTTTAGAGGGAAGTAGTTATGAATTATTAGTATCTACATAAATATATAAATTTCTTGAGAGTCTAGGTCTGTATTTTCTGATACTTGTATTATGGCTTAATATTGTGTGAGCAAAAATTTGAAACTCTCATATATTAAATCTTAAAAATTTAATCTGGAGTGGGTGATTAAGTGATTTAATCTGATTTTATTAAAATTGCAATGTAACTGAGATACCATAACATATATACATAGACCGGAAAATACTTTTCAAACTAAAGCATAGATAATTATGCTCTCACCCACCCATCATGCATCATTGAAGGTTTAATATATGTCTGGTATATTTGCATGAAGAACAAAGTTAATTATCAAATTCCCTGGCATTCAAGAAGAGCTGTAGAATTGTAGAGTTTAAATTGTGGTTTTGGAAGAATGACTTAAATTCTATCAAGTCTGTGGACTGTGTGCCGATTATTAAGTGTTTTAGAAGAAGGTTTATAGTTTTATTTAAAATTAAGAATCATTTATTTGACAATCTTGCAGCTCTCTTTATGTAATTTATTACCTGAAAACTATGCAATGTCTAGCAGTGTCGTCAGTGTTGGAGAGACGGCGGTCAAAATGAAAAGCCAAGACCCGACTCCCTACAAGCCAAAGTGCAATAAGCCTCCCACCTTAGAAAGACCCTGAGGAGAGGGGCCCTGTTTTACTCAACCTTGCATGCACATTCTGGCAGCTAGCTGGATCTCCTATTTGTATCACTTAGGTTCATTTGGTTAAAAAAAAAAAAAATCAATGCTTGAGCTTGCTTGTTTATTTGCTTTTAAGAAAGTCCTTAGAAGATAATATGATGCCCTATTTTTTTTTCCCAGACTCTAAAGGTAAATAGCAAAACAAATAACCAAGAACAGTAGCCACCCTGAAACAAGGCCTTACATTTTCTCAGTTTCTTAGAATCTTGTGCACATATAACAGCAGTGAGCATGTATACATTATTTCAAGCTTCTGCAGTAGATCAAAGTTGCTAAAACTGCCTTCTTAAAAAAACTTGGAGCTTAAATTGTGAGGTCTTCTTCACTATTCACTTTGAGAATTTCATTTCTAAATACAGAGGATAATCTCATTTTTCTTGAATTTAACTTATTATTTCTTGAATTTAATTTCATACTTGTAAATGTCATATAAAATCCATATATTTTGGTATCACTTTGTTTTCATAGGTAAAATATAATTCACAAGTTAATAATAAAACATGCATCACTCCAAATATTAGGCAATAACTCCAGTGACTGGGTAACAATGATGTCAAAACTAGGGGAATAAAATACAATATTGAGGCTAGAAGTAAGGAATTATTCTAAATCCTAACACCAATTCAACCACTTACACTTCTTGAATGTTTTACTGGTTGCTGAGAAAACAGTAAACTCAAATTCAGTCGAATTTATTCTCCCAGGTTTTCTTTTGTTTGCATGGTTTTGTCACCCCCAAAATTTACTTACTATTCTCATAAATCAAAACTTAAAGAAATTTCGCAGTAATGAGAAAAACCCACATAACTCTGTTGGTTATATCTCAGGAATTCTCAAGAATATTCTCACACACTGTTTGAAGTCAATACGCCTATGTGGTTGTTACAGTTTTAAATACACGTTAGCAATTGAGATGGCGCTGAAGAAGAATTTCCAGGAGAAGGACAGATTCTTCTTTGTTAAAGTGAAGAACCAAACATCAGCTCGTCCGCAGCATTACTGGAGGCCTGCGATGTACCAGCGAGGATCGTGGTGTCCATAGTTACTCCCGCACCGCTCTCACCCCCGTGCTCTTTGTGTGACCGTCACCATCACCGAGGCACCTCGGATGGACAGTCAAAGAGGCACTTGTCTTCCCTTCACCTCCCATTCAGTCACTCTTAAACGCAACAACCCAAGTGAACCTCAGTCAGATCTACCTTTCGTCTGCTCAGATCTTACAGTGGCTTCCCACACCAGACAGAGTAAATGCCCGAGTCCTCACCACACCTCCAGAGTCCCATATGCCCCATCCCTCATCGCCTCTCTGATCTCTTTTCATACTGGTTTTCCCTCATGCTGCTCCAGCCACGCTGGCCATTGAACTGCACAGAGGCCTTTGCAGACTCTGTTCCCTCTACCTGGAAAGCACCCCAGTTACTCACATCTCTCGGTCCTCCACGTCCTTCAGATCTTCTTTGTCACCTGAACAGCTGGGCAATGCCTGATACCATGTTAAAAACTGCAGTTCCCTCTTCTAATGCTTCCTATTACTTTGCCCTGCTTTATTTTCTTCTTCTTCTTATCCTTCGCATTTCTAATATCTACTATTCTATGTATTTTATTTTTTATCCTATTTATCCTACTAAAATATAAGCTCCATGAGGGCAGAGATTTTCATTGTCTGTTGTCGTTGTTTATGTCTGTATCTCCAGCATTTAGAATAGCAACTGGCACATGGTAAGCAATCAGTAATCATTGGTTGCATTAGGAAATAAGTAACAATATTATTACTGATAGTGAATATTCATTAATCTGTTGTTCTCTGTCATTTATTTTGATAAATACTTTAAATCCATATTGCCACTTTTTTCTTTATTTGGTACGTATATCATTATCTGTAGTGAAAAACACAAAAAGAGAACTAAAGCACAAAGAGTTATTATAATTTATCCAGTCACATATCTTTTGAATGTTTGAGTATTTGTCTCATTGTATATTGTCTAAGGAGACATTTTTATTATTATAGTATTTTATCAACTGTGAGATGCTCATGATTTCACCTTTTAACATTTCGTTAGTTGGAATGTACCTAATACTTGAAGGCATTTCAAAGTTTAATTGGCAAGAGATTTTTTTTTTTCTGTCTGAGTGGCGCAAAGAAAAATTAATGACCTGTACTTTCCACAAAATATAGTACATTAAAGTCTTCTTGAGGGCAATACTTCATCTCTGAATCCTTGATGCCCATCACAATGTATAGTATGAAACAAGCACCAATAAATATTTAGTGTACGAATAAATATATTTAGTATATTTCTCCTCTCGCTTTTCCTATTTTCCTCTGTAGCTTTTTCCATAAAGCGTTTTAGGGCTTAATAAGGGCGGGGAACATGATAACAGTCCTGAACCATCTATTCCCAGAACTACCTGTGTTGTGTGGCAGTTGATTAGTAAATATGAATGGGATGAATTCATCTAGTAATTCCTAAAAATGACCTCTCCTAGGCAAATAATACATTCTGTACCTGATACTCTAAAAGATGACTTCAAATCTTTGTCAGATAATTAATATGGATTACACACTGGGTTTCGAAGTCAAGCCATCTGTCTTAAAATCCTGGCTTTACCGCTTCTGAACGATGTGAAGTCAGGAGACCCCCGTAACCTTTCTGTACATCGGTTACCCGTGCCTAGCCTTAGTGCGCTGCTAAGTAAAGCCAGTTAAATGCCACGTTATTGTTTGCTGACTGTTTATCGCCTACTTGTGTGATGAATACTGCCAAGGTTTCTGGATTTTATAGTTTTTTCCCTTAGGGGTTCTTCCTTTCGGAGAATTAGATGAGCCATAAACGGAAAGAAATTAGCTCAAAGAGGAAGCAGCGGGCAGTGCCACCTTCTTGTGGATCAAGTTCAGGTTCTCAGCATTCCTTCCGAGTCAGTGTGGCGAAGTCTAAACCTAGGCCGTTTCTCTCTTGTGAACTTTCACCCTTTGAAAAAGAACTGAGTGTCTTGGTGCTTCAGCTTCCCCGTCTGAGACGGATCATCATCAATAGTGCAGATTTGTCGTCAGATTAAATCGGCCGGTTCCTGTGGTGGAACGGTAGCGGAGCTGTGCCGGGCCCATAATAAGTGCTCGGTAACTACCCAGCAAATCCAGGCCATAGCAGCACGCCTGCAGTTTATGTGAGCTGCAGTGGTGACGTTCCCAAATGTACTAAGAGTATTTACATATGTGTTTATGCCATTAAATTTGTCTAAATTTTTAACAACGGCATAATCCTAACAGAAAGGGAAGGATTTTGATAAGCTTCTTTCATCTCCAAAATGAGGATAAGTATAGCTCCCCTAGGGTTATTCGCAAGACGGACTTAGCGTACACACATACAGCACCTACAGACAGCACAGTTCCTGTAACTGTGAAAAGATGCCCCCCATCTTATATTCTACCTTATTATCTTACATGGTAAGGCCGTTACAAGTTTGTGTTTGTTTATTATGACTGATAGTTTCCTTTATTTACAGTAAAGATACTGTTCTAGGAGAGAACATAACATAAATGGATCAAATTACAAAAGTTAAGTTTGCCTCCCACAGAGCTGATAGTGTGTGGAATTTTATTTTTTCTAGAGGGCACAGAGACAAGTATTTATAGGTGGGTTCTGAAAAGAAATTGAAAAATTTTATGACTGGTATCGTGAATGTTCCTTTTTTGAAACTAGGTATAATCAACCAACTGCTATCTGTGGAGGTCGGGTAGAATTTCTTTCTTCTACCCAGAGCATGGCACCGGTAGCCCAAAGCCACTCTCAGCGTTGTTATTATTTTGTTTTTCTTATTTCCTCTATCAGGCCCTTGGGAAGATTGCTTCAATAGTTGACCTTGGATTTAAATAAATACTTGGAAAATGAGGAGAAGGAAATGCTTCTGTAGTCAACCTAAATATTTTGTTTTGGAATGAAGTTAGCATAAAAGAAGGGTTTACAAAGGGAAAACCATGAGGGGAGGTACACAGTTTAGAGAGGGAAGGGAAAAATGAAGGAGGAGAATCGAGAAGTTCCATTTGCTTCATGAGTAGAAAGAAAGCATTTCTCCTATTGTGAAATTTATACTATCTTTGATTGCATAGTTTATATCCTGTCTGAAGTATTACACTTTTTTAGAGAATGCCCATATTGGTCTGCTAATAATGACATCTTGTGATGTTTTCTATGTCAATTCTGTGATCTCATTGAATTCTGATTTAAAAATATACAGAGTAATTATAGCTATGAATTCCTAGTTTTACAGCCAAATACCATGGACTCTGTGGCTTAAACGACGGAAATTCATTTTTTCACAATTTCTGTGGCTGAAAGTTCAAGATCAAGGCGCTGGCGGGATGGGTTTCTCCTCAGGCCCCGCACTGTGACCTCACACACTCTGCTCCAGTGTCCCTGGTTTTCCCTCTTCTTATAAGGGTCCCAGCTCTGTTGAATCTTAATTACCTCTTTAAAGGCCATCTCTCTAAATACAGGCACAGGTGTAATAGGGCTTCAACATAGGAATTTCTGGGGAAGACAACTAAATCCATTTACAGTGTCAATCCCAGATAATAAATGTGTTTTGAGATGAGGAATACTAATGGTTTATTAGAATCGTTTTAATTCCTTCAGTCTCTTCTTAAAGCAATATGGAAGACTTGTAGTTATAAAATGCATGAAATAGTTCAGGCTGCTATTTTTGAAAGCGTGTTTTGAAAAATATGGAATATGGAATTAGGGGACACTGTTTTCCTTACTGCTTGTATAATTATGATTCACTTACCAGTTGAACCTATGTTTTCTGATTTGTAAAATTAGGAATTCGTAGTTGTTAATTACTCTGTACGGTTTTAAATCAGAATTCAATGAGATAATAGGGATAAAACATTACAAGATGTCACGCACTCTACAGATGTTGGTTATCTCATTGTTTTCCATTGGTATGCTCCACAGAGTATAAACTGTAGTAATATTCAAAATAATACTTATTCTTCTCAAGGCAGGCTGAAGAATAAAATTAAACAAAATAAAGCAAATCATAAGAATGAAATAAGCCAGGGACAATAAATTTCATGAAATAAGAGAATTAAAAATGTATTTTGGAAATAGAGTTAATTATGAGGGAGAATGTTAGTATGGAGGGATTTTTTTGTTACTTTTTTGAAAAAACTAATCTGAATGTACACATTATATAAAATAATAATAACAAAATATTCAGGAAAATTGCACACCTTTGATAAGTGGGTTTTTTTTATTATTATTATTTTGTCTTTTTTGGGGGGCCGCACCCACAGCATATGGAGGTTCCCAGGCTACGGATCTAATCGGAGCTACAATCACGGGCCTACGCTACAGCCACAGCAGTGCCAGATCCGAGCCACATCTGCGACCTCCACCACAGCTCACGGCAATGCTGGATCCTTAACACAGTGAGCGAGGCCAGGGATCAAACCCGTGTCCTTACGGATGCTAGTCAGGTTCGTTAACCGCCAAACCACAATGGGAACACCCCAACTGTTTTATTTAATAAGTCACTCAAACTTACTTTCTTTTACACAGAAACCTTCCCTGATAAACAGCCTCAAGCACACGAGGCACTTAAAAACACAAAGTTCTATGAAACTATCTGTATTGTCAGGAAGATTCAATAACGGCGTACACTGGGAAGGTGTCATCTTGCTTCTCCCTTGCCAGGAGATAGACAAGGACAAACTCTTTATAGCATATGATATAGGTTGGAGCTTTGAGAAGTGTGTTGCTGTAACTCTTTAGCGACCTGATCTTTTTTCACAGTTTCTAGCAATAAGACAGGTCTTTCTTGGACACTGGTGACAACATGTCTATCGCTGGTGGTACTTGTTCTGCCAAAAACCTGCAGTGAGCAGAGCCGCTGGGAGTCTTACGTGGCAGTAAACACGAGCAAAGGCGTAGGGGTTCAGGGGCAGCTTTTAAAATCGCCTCTTATTCTGTTTAAAGTCACCCGGCGGGTGTGGCCTGCTCGTGGACGCCTCTCAGCGGCACGGTTCCGAGGAAATACCTTCCAGAACGGCCCTGAACACTAGTGTTTCTGTATTAGAGTCACGTTCTTGCGGTGTGTTTCAGGATGAATTGAACTTTAAAAGATACGTAGCTTGGGCGTTCCCATTACAGCTCAGCGGTAAGGAACCTGACTAGCATCCATGAGGATGCAGGTTCGGTCCCTGGCCTCATGCAGTGGGTTAAGGATCCAGTGTTGCCGTGAGCTGTGGTGTAGGTCACAGAGGCGACTCGGATCCCGTGTTGCTGCGGCTGTGGTGTAGACCAACAGATACAGGTCCGATTCTACCCCTAGCCTGGGAACTTCCATGTGCTGCATGTGCAGACCTGAAACATACAACAATAAAATAAAATAAATATGTATTTGCATATATACCTCTTTATCAGGTATCATTGCTTCACAAAAGCATCTTCAGTTAAAAATGATTGTTCTGCGACAAGGACATCTGGGGAAAGAAACGGGGCTTTGCGTTCTGCCTCCTTTTTTTCTCTCTGAGTTGCCGCTTTACATTTTCTTAATGAGGAGTAAAATGCATTTGTAAAGTAACTTGTCCGGCCCATCAACTGTCGGGATTCTTGGCTCTGGACTTGCTGTCTTCTTTCTGTTTATCCTCCCTCATCTTTTGTGAAAGTTCACAGCAGGACCGTCCCCTGCTTCCTTGACCTGTTCCCCGGTGTTCATCTGTCTCGGCTGAGAGCTTATGAACTCTTAGTCGGACACAAGGCTAAAAGTTGAGGAAATAATCGTGACAAAACGCACTGTAGTGTGTAACCCTGTCTCGTTAAATTTGAAGGAGTCCCTTGATGGAGATGGCGTCCCGTCTAAGCCCCCAGAACACGAAGGAGTTCCCAGGCGGCAAGGAGGACAGAAACAAACACTGCAGCACATGCAAAAACCCCGAGGCCAGAGAGACAGAGGGCAGCTGGGAAACCACTGGTAGCTGCGTGAGGTTTCAGACGAGAGCGGAATATGGTGAAGCACCATAAACCAGCTGGAGAAAGAACTCACACGGCTCTAGGCATGAAGAAAGGGGGTTCGACCTTTGTTTGGAGGGCAGACAGGAACCTTTTAAGGATTTTTAACCTGGGGACTAACGTAGTCCAGTGTATACCCCGAGAGATGCCTCCGGCGAAAGGCTGAGAATGATTTGAATAGGGACATTTCAGAGAAAAATAGAGAACACTGATTTTCGTTATTCAGTGCTATTGTTAAATACATTTTGGTGGGGGTACTGTGATCTTTAAAAATCTGAAATCTGGATCATTATATAGAGCACAGTGATCCATATATTAACTCAGTGCTAAAAGAATCCATTCAAACCTGGCAAGTTTGCAATCACAGCAGGCAAAAATCTTGTGATAATGTGTTATTGCTCCTTGTGCAGGGGTTTTTTGTGATTGGCACAGTGGACTGGAGGTCTTCTCACCTCCCACGATGACAGTTTTATCGGAGTAAAATGACGGGAAAACAAATCTCTTCCCCTCCCAGAGCGTTATATGCTAATTAAAGCCTCTAACTGAAGAAGGGTGAATTTATTTAGAAAGCATTCTTTAGTACCTATATAATTCTCAAGAAGAGAAGGAAGATGATTGAAAATAAGAGCTCCTGTTTTACTCCTAATTTTTACTCTAATTGAAAAACTTCTTGAACAAGTAAGATTGACCGTGAGATTATTTAACTAATACAGCTAACTGCCATGAATCTCCATTTTACATGATCAGACTAAAAGACAAAGAACTCAAAGTGCTTTGTTTGAAACAAAAACTATGGCTTATTAGCAATGAAAAGATTTAGAGTCCCTGTTAAAAATTTAAGTTCTTCAAAATGGTCCCTTCAAAAGTATAAATGGGAGATGGCATTATTTATATTGAAGGCATCAGAGAAAATACTTGAAGTTTTTAACTATTGCCTGACTACTACACCAAGTAGTATGAAGTCAAAAAGGATTTTTCTGTTAGCTGGAAAATTTCGTACGGAAAAAAAAATGTGCTTATATCCCAGTAATGACTCCACTGACAAATATTTTTAAAGGCTATTGCTTGATATTAATTAAAATTATATTGTTTAATTTTAGTGTTAATAGATAACATTTAATTTTGAAGTTATTGAATTTTCTTAATTTCATATCTTTTTAAAACATTCAGATAATTTTTATGCAAAGTATTTATGGAATGATTTTTACTATTTATAATTTTAAGAATTCAACTTCCCTTAATATCTTGAAATATGTTAAATTTTTTATATTTGAATTGTGTTAAAAGCTTAGCGTCACTAATTTTACTTTCTAAATCCTGAATTTTTATTTTGCAAAAGTAGGTATTGAGATACCAGTATTGACATTTTGCTCTGGTGTTGCTCTCATTAGGAAAAGTATTCCAAAATGCTGTTTTCATTCATTGGTAGCCGAACATGGATAATGCTGACTGGGGAAAGAGAGAAAAGGTTTAAGTGAGACAGAATCAGCCAGACCTGGCAATTTGGGGGATATGGTGTTATGGAAAAAGAAGGAGAAAAAAGGACACCCTGCTTTCTTGTATGGACTCTGAGTAAACTTAGTTCTCAAATCACCATGCACGCAGACAGGGAACGTGAGAGAAAAGGAGGAAGAAAAGCAGGAGAGGAAACAGAAGAATAAGCAAGACAAAGGAGCAAATAGGGAGGCTTCAGAAAATGCTGTGATTTCAGTGCTTAAATAAGGCTTCCAAAAATTCATACCCCCTCCCTCTGCCATGCTATGCAGCCTTGTATACACTGAGTATATACACTGAGTATATACACTGAGTATATACACTGAGTACACGTGATGGATTTGGTGCTTCTCCTGGGGCTGCCGAGTCTAGCTGATGACATTGTCAAGCAGAGCATGAATGACAGCAAGAGGCTCATCACAAGACTCCTTTAAGTTTCCTGGAGTTCCCTTCGTGGCTCAGTGGTTAACGAATCCGACTAAGAACCATGAGGTTGCAGGTTCGATCCCTGGCCTCGCTCAGTGGGTTAAGGATCCGGCGTTGCCGTGAGCTGTGGTGAAGGTTGCAGACGTGGCTTGGATCCCGCGTGGCTGTGGCTGTGGCGAAGGCCGGCGGCTCCAGCTCAGATTAGACCCCTAGCCTGGGAACCTCCATATGCTGCAGGTGCGGCCCTAGAAAAAGGCAAAAAGACAAAAAAAAAAAAAAAGACTCCTTTAAGTTTGCTAAACCCGAGCTACTTTGAATCTGAGCCAGAGTCCCTAGAGATTATTATTATCATTATTATTATTATTATTATTATTATTATTATTATTATTTAAGCAGTGAGTTTAGGAGCAGTTTCCAGTCTTACAGTCAGCAATGCAGGGTGTATATGTGGAGCCCTGGCGAACTCTTCCTTTAAAGGAAGATGAATGTGTTTTACCAGAATGATGATTCTCTGCAGGATTATTTCTGTGGTGCTGTTGGGCTGCTGCTCCGAATGCATTACAGGTTTAGCCACCTGGCAGTAGCTGGTCAAGGAGCCTGAGCACTTTCATTTGGAACTTGGAATGCACGGGGAAAATGCCACTAGAAAAATCTAGTTAAAAAATAATGTCTGAACGCACTAATTGGAAACTGCTTATTTTTTTTTACATCACTAAATGGCAAGTGTGAAAGTTTAGATACGGTGGGTCAGTTCTAAGAGCATCAGAGCAAATCCCCGGGCGCCTCTAGTTTGTGTTAAGGAGATTATACTCAGAGCTGCTCTTTACTTTTTGGCTTGTAAGCACTTTAATTTTGGATTTTTTTCCTTTCCGCTACTTGCTGCATCTTTAACAACACATGTTACACTTAATGTGGAAATAATATAGCTCTCTCTCTTCCTATGCCAAGTTTGAACATTCCAAGAAGGGAGCTTTAAGTTTTACTCCCCTAATTGTCCAAAAGGCCTGAAGCATTAAGAAGCCTCCTGAAGAGGTGAATTCTGCGGTAACGTTGTTTTCTGTCATTGGAATTGAGCAGAACAGTTTAGAATAAGTCCCATGGCTGTCTTAATCCTCAGGTGGCGCGCTTGCTATTTTGGTGCTGGCTTATTTTTCCCATGTTTGCAGCTCCTTGAGTTGTCACCAAAAAATGGCTTCTGAAGACACCTTTAGAGGCCGCTGTGAACAAGCCATGTCGGTGTTTTCTTTTGAATTTTATTTCAGAAATCTCTACCGCAGGACCCGCTGGCGCAGGGAGCACCGCCGGCAGCGCCACCCTGCGGACCACGACGTGGGGCGCCGGCGGCAGCACCACCGCCGCGGCGGCGGGAAGGAGAAACCGCAGCACCAGCAGCCCGGCTCCCGCCGTCGAGGTGCTCGACGACGTGACCACTCACCTGCCGTCAGCATCGTCCCAAGTGCCAGCTCCGGACGAGAGCTGCGAGGCTGTGGAAGCTCGAGAAATCGTGTGGTTTAAGACCCGGCAGGGACAGACGGCCAAGCAGCCGTGCCCCGCGGGAACCATAGGTGAGTCTGGGCGACAGAGCCGCGCCCAAGGGTGCTCCTTGGGCTCGCTTTCCAGCTTGCTGGCTTTTATCCTTTCGGTTCTCTCTCCTTTGTTTTTTCTTTCTTCTTTTTCTTTTCTTTTTTTTTTTTTTTTTTTTGGTTACAACCTATTTTTGTTGTTGTTATTGTTACATCACATCTGATTAAATTCTGGACTCGACTGAACTCCAGTTTAAAGGAACGTATTTTCAGAGTTTGAGAATGCAACCTGAAGAACACAGGCAAGGACTTGGTGGGAGTACAACGTTTCTCCCTGCCCCTGAGGTCTCCGCGTCACCTTACAGTCAAGCTCTGGATGTCCCACCCAATCCAGAGAGCCAGCTCTTCTTTGCCACAGCCGGAGTGAATCCCCGGGTTGTGGGAGCCAGTACTCATGTTTGTCACCAACTGTCAGATGTTGATGGCAGAAAATTAGGTCAAGAACTTCTCTATTGGAAGATGATCACTGAAACTACCTAACATTTTACCAAAAAGAAGATATGCTTTTTGATGATCATTCTCGCTGTCCATTCACAGTCAAGAGGCTTTTGACATTGTTGCGGGTGATGCTGGCGGGAGCCGACCTCCACTTGAGGGAGCAAGCCTGCACGGTTTTCTCCGGGGAGTAGTTAAAAACTGGAAAGCTCTTCGCTCTTTGCCAATCTTCCTTTTGTTTTTATGGATATGATTCATAATATTCTCAAAAGTTTGATTTCTTATTGTTACGCATATTGATCTTCATAAACTAATACTGCATACCTTGCATAAAATTAGCAGTATTCTATAAAATATGTAAATAAAACGAATGCACAGTAGATGCCACTATACTAGCATTGCTAGCGACTTTAGGTGTTACTGATTTGGTTACTTCAGCAGGTTTGTCTTCTTAGAAAGTTTCGGTGTGACTATGTCCATCTGAATTCCGTGCTATATGATGTGGTGGGCAGACCAGAAGGTATACTGGGTTTTATGAAAGTGCATGTTCATTTTTTTTTCAGCATGGTGTTTAAAAATATTCTGAAATCTTCATCCCCTTTACAGAGGGGTGCGGTGTTTGGTTCTAAAGCGCTCCGCAGTATGGAATCAGGAAACAGTCTGCACTTCTCTCTTAGCGGTGGCCTCTTGTTCCTTCATCTCTAAAAGAGAAATAACACCCCACCCCCTTTTTCAGATGTTGGTTGTGAAGGCTAGCGAATACATTTGAAAGCAGTTTGCAAACTGCAAAGCACCATGACCCTTTCTCTAGCCCCTCAAGACAGGTGTCTTCTCATTTGAATTGTTGCAACAGCCTCCGCACTCCCCCACATCACTCCCTCAATTCATCCTCCGGGCTGCTGCCACGGTTATCTTTCTCAACCAAAATCGCTCCTCTGTCTGCTCTGCTTAATGGTCTTCATTGATTTTCTAGGATCATAGATGCCAGCCAAGGGCGTTTATGATCTGGCTCTGCCACCCTCCCAACTCCATTAAATACGACGCCCCTACCCTGTAGACCTCAGTTCAGAAGATACCCAAAGACAGCATATTCTTCCTCTGCCTGGAATGCTTTTACCCACCTTGTTTACCTGGAAAGCCTGCAAACTGATTCCTTTAAGACTCGACTGCTGCCTTTTCTCTGAAAACTCAAGCAATAGGTCCCATGAAGGCAGGTACCACATCCACCTAATTCATGAAGTTATTCTCTGTACCTGGTGTATTTGCCAGCAAGCGCTTTAAAAATATTGAGCATTTGTTTGCTGTATTACATTCTCCAACACCAGTTGCTTGCCAGTGTTTAATTATTTCCATGTAATGATCGCAGTCTTAGCTTTGCTCATATTTAAGCATAGCCTGGATGTAAAGTCATTGTCAGAAAGATGGTTGAAATATTTGAAGAATACCAATTTCTCTCATTATTTTAGGAGTGTCAACCTACCTCTGCCTGGCTCCTGATGGAATCTGGGATCCCCAAGGACCAGATCTTAGCAACTGTTCCTCTCCTTGGGTCAACCATATAACCCAGAAGGTAAATCACGTGATTGACAAGCAAGGCTTTGCCAGATCTAGATCCTCTGTGGTTGATTATAAATGCTGAAAACAAAATAGTCGATATTTTTAATTAACGTAGAATAAATTATCCCATTTTATTTCAAGATTTAAAGGCAACCCTAATATGCTACGAGCTAATTCCAGAATTTTGTTGTTCTTAAAGGGCAAATCCATGTACTTCATCTAAGCCAGGCAGTATTGCTTATAATAACTTTATTATTAATAAAACTTTTATGGTATTGTGAACTACAGATATAAAAGTCTAAGAGGTTTAATAAATCAAGCAAGCAAACGCTTCTAGCACACATACATATGGATTTTCCTGTGGAAATAATAATTACCAAAAAAAAAAAAGTCCACCTTTGGAATCTTAATCCATGTGATAAATGTTCTGTAACCCAATCATTTATCAGTGTTAACAGTATATATGTGTGTGACAGACTCTTGCAGACTCAAATTTGCAGGGCTTATTTGGTTGCAATATGTTGAACATTTTTATTATTAATGCACTGTGCGGCTTTGAATTGATTTCATTACAAACAGAGACCAGACGTGTATTTCTGCCAAAAGGGCTATGGGATGAATCCTTATTAGAGCAATTTGTACGAATTTATGCACTCCTCAAATGGAGAGTCCTTCTGTGGCGCATTCGTTATACCAAGGAATTTCTGAAAGCGATTTTTTTTTCCCTGAGAAATATTACAAATGATGGCCTTCCTACAAGCCTGTCTGTGCCATTTGCTCTTTTCTCTATTTGTTTTTAACCAGCCTGATCCTCAATAATATACTGTATAATAATCCATAAATACCTACCCAGTAGATCATTTAGCAGATGAGCCATAACTGTCTATTTACCCTAAATCGTGGAAGAACAGTGATTATACTGACTCCAGTTACCTCTTACATATGCATCTCCATACTTCTTGCCATTCATAACGATGCTTCTCCGTTTCAGTACTTCTCCTGCCACAGTTTTTATGTCCTTTGATTTTATTACAATGTAGCTCAGACCCCAGGGCAAATAATTCTCGCAGGATGTGATCAGATTAAAAGATCAGTAGCCTATCTCCTTACATTAGCAACTTTAAAAAAATATTCCCTACATACTTAGCCCAGGGGTTAATATTAATTCAGCAATGATTCACCTAGAAAGCTGAGTGTTTTCATGGTAATTCATGAATGTGGCTGGCCTGTTTCATTACAGAAATTATTGGTGACTTTAACTGACAGTGATGCTTAATTCCTTTCTTTCCTCTGCAGACCTGCTAATCTTATGACTAAAGAGACTATTCCTTGCAGAGACCAGACAGCTGTTTTCTATTTAATTTAGGGATAGAATGTTTTTATGTGTGTTTTTTAATAACAAATATGTTCCATTCTTCCAGAGCATTTCTGTATAATCCCGTAGAGTCTGTAAAATTATATTACAGTAAGATTATATAATTTAGAGAGTCAGAATTTATAATAATACCTTAGCTTGGTTACTTATAAATTTATAGAATCTTCAAAAGTATACTAGGAGGCTTTGAGCCCTGTGAATTGGGTCACTGTTGGAGCTGGTGTTTAGCTGGGTCTTCCTTTATCAAGGCATCGTGTTTAATTAGTCAAAACACTGATACACAGCAAAAGGTTGTATGGCCTTTATATCCCACACCCACTTACCTAATCTCTCTTCACTTCTCTCCACTTTTACCTGATGTGTCTCTTACACCTTCAATTATTTATGCTATTCTTTAAACATAAATTGTAGTGGAACAGGTTACCGCAAAACTCCAATGCTTTTAAATATTAACACCGCAAACCTCTGAGAGAAAATTTGTATGCAGTGTTTGAAGAGTTATTTGTCGCTGTTTTTTCTCCCTCCTCCCCAAAGCATCTTCCACAGAATTCATCCCTTGACTCATTTCCCTCCTCGGTACCTGACTCCCAACGGCAAACACATGGAAGCTTTGAAGAGGGTTTGCTTGCTGCAGTGCTGGGCAGCAAAACTGAACTTTCCTGCAGGAGGCCAGAGCAGGGAACAGGGATGGGGCCGTTCTCACTCCCCAGGCCTGTGGGCGCCAGATCAAAGGAATGACAAAAAAAATTGGAAGCAGGGGTGTCCCTGAGAGATGGCCAAAGACAAGAGTCCCAGCCTAACCCCAGGCACCTTTTCAGAAAAGATCTAGGGGAATAAATAGTCTGATCTCACCCGCCATTCTCCCTCCTTCCACCTGTCCCTCCTCCCCACTGGTCAAACCCAGACCAAGGCCAAAGAGGGGTGTTCTTAGTAAATCATGTAAGTCTGCATCCTGGGGCAGAGACAAGGATGGAGGGTGGAAAGTGGCCTTGAACTAGCAGGTAGAAGGTACCCAGCAGAGTTCACCCATCCTCCCTTCCCCACCTCCCTCTCTTTCTCTCTTTACTGCCCCCCTCTTTCCTCCTTCCTTTCCTCATCCCGCCGTCCTTCCATGCTGCCCCCCCCACTTTAATATAGTTTTGTGCCCTGTTGAAAAATGAAAGTGCAATAGGGATATGTAATGAGCCCTTCCTTCTCCTACGGTAGTTCTGTGAAAAGTAGAGGGATGCTTTTTGCCCCCAGTGAAAGCACAGAGGAAGAAAGAGAGGAAGGGGTGATTCTGTCATTTAAACAGTGGAGTCGGTTTCCCCTCCCCAGGAGTTTGTGGGTGACTGCACCCTGGAACGTGAGGCCCCTCCCATGTGGCTTCATCGTGCCTGTGGGGAATCCCTCAGGGCTTTAGAGGAAAGAACAGGCCGGATCTGACTCTGTCTTTCCCTTGGGGGGGGTGTTCATTTTATTATCAGTGCTGTTCACTCACCGTATGTCAGGCGTCTTTGCAGACATAAGTGTACACGCGTAAATGACTCTGGATGCTTACTTTAGTCGGAAAAAGCAAACTTTAAATTTTCATTTTCATTAAGAAATGAATTTTGTCTTTTTTTTTTTTCTTTTCCTCTTGCAGTTAGTCCAGGAGCGAGAAAAACAAGCAAAGAATCTTGACAGTTTCTTTCGGCCACTTACATAGTGGCGAAATGACCGATTAAATGTTTAGTACTGTTAGAGCATAGCTTACATTTCACTAGAGACGATGTAAGCCTTTAAAGTCAGAAGAAAGCTGTTACCAACTGGCCGGAACACTTTCATGGTGATGAGATTTTTTTTTAAAAAAAACCTAGTTTGTGCAGAAAGGGAAAAGCAAACATTGTGCACAAAGAGACATTTTCTTCAGCAGCAGTGGTGGGGTGCTGGGATGGGAAAGAGGGAGGGGTGGTAGGTGGGTGGACAGAAAAGCAGGTCAAAGATAAATCGATGATGGATGGAGAGACTAGATAGACATAAGATAGATACATGTGTCTTCAAATTAATGTTTTTGCAATATTTTCCTACTTCTATTGGAGGACAACAAATGAGCCTGGAGCACTGCCTCTTTAAAAATATCCTGTTTTCTTACCTTTCTTAGGACTATTTGCTGAAATCATAGTCTTCGGCTTCAACTTGATCTCTAGCTTGGACTCCAATTTTCAAAATAGTTTCTATTTTCTGTTTTGCATACCTTTAAACAACTCGCTGTACTTTATAATCCCTCTTGTCTCAATTTCAATCTAAACCTCTGTGAAATTACAGCTGCGAAGAGTTTCCATTTTTATTTACATGTAAAGGAAGATCCGCTTCCCACTGCATTACCTGGTCCACCTGTTACGTGGAGGAGAAATGCCTGAATTGTTAACAGTAAAGAGTCTTTCTGTTTCTAGCAAACTGAAATATCTCTTCTTTTGTTTGCACATAAGCTCCTGACAGATTTTGAGATAACGTAGGGTCTTTCCTGAATTTTCTAAAGAATGATGTGAAGATCTAGAAATAATGCTGCCACTTTACAGTATAGAATAAGCCAGTTATCTGCTTTGCAAGACCAGTTAAATCTGTCACCCAGACCTTATGTCTGCAATCGTTTAGCCTCCGTGGATCTGCTATGGAATGGAAGTAAACTGTTTGTTAATTTTATCAGAGGTTAGTGGGCTTCCCACATCTTCAGGCTCATTTAGCCTACGTTCAGTTGTTGAGACAAAAGCGTTTTAGTGTTTATATACCCACTTGACTGAGATTTATAGAAAAACAGGGAGATCTTTCAAAGACACGGCAGCTTTGTCCCGGAACCCTATGAACATCTCCTTCAAAAACTGTTTTGTG
>PVHT020000886.1:26187816-26359614 GCA_004024745.2 Catagonus wagneri | reverse complement strand
TTTTCCCCAGCAGGCGCCCTTTCATCACTCCTGAACCCTCTAGTCCATCCACGGAGTGTGGTTTCAAATATAAACCTGATTAGACCGCTCCTGTTTAGACTCTGTAGTACCTTCACGGTGCTCTTAGCACAACTTCTCAAAATCTGAAGTATTCTTTCTCAGAGAAGTATTTCCTAAATTATTCCCTAACTTCATATACCAGGTTCAAATGCCTTTAAACTCTTCTATCGCACTGGGATTCTGTGACGCACTCAAAAAATTAAAATGAAATAACTGTGCAGTTAATTAACAGCCCTTCCCCCTGCTACGATGTAATGCTGGCAGCCAGTTTACTTATCACGCCATCCCCTAGGCTTTAGCATAGCACAGTTAGAAATTTAAATTTTGGTTAGAAGACAAAAGGACGTATAGACTGAAGGAACAATTGTTGAAATTACAAATAGAGATATTTTATTTATTTAAACATATATATATATATATATATAATACATACGTATACACAATGTGTGCCCTGTAGGTGTCAATATTGAATTCTGAAGGTAGAAAACCATGCTTTTTTCTGGCTGTTTTACCCTTGGTGTCCTCTCTGCCCAAACCGTGGTTATTCTAGACTTCCCTTTTTACAGAGCATCCTTTTGACTCTGCCCCCACCGGTCTTCACCAGAATTTTATCTTACCTGGTCACCCTGCACTTACTTCTTGACTCTCAACTTACTCGCTACTTTCTGTTGCGTTGCCTTCCCACCTAATCTCCAGGTGTTTGGTACTATATTCCCACAGCACCCCATATGCATTTCTGTTATTGCGATTGAGTGTTTCTGTTTAATAAGTTATTTTGCTTTTTGCAATGTTCCCTGATAGCTGTGATGAAAGTCAATACTTGTATCTTCAGTTTTGAAGACAATGTGTTAAAGAAAGCCTGTCTGTTTTAGGAGATCTCAGCCATTTGTCAACAGGGCTCATTGTAAGTGAATCAGAAGACTCCAGAAGTCCATGTGCCTTGACATTTTCTTATAGAAAAAATTTTGCATGGTAATAAAGCAGAGGAAAACAGTACAGTATTATTGGTAATAATAATAATGGTAATAAAAAATAACCCAAGAACACAATAGTTAACAAAGTACAACAACTACATTGATTTTTGCAAGAATAGCATAGGTGGAAAACTACAACAAATGCAAGGCTCTCTGAATGGTGCATTCATTAAAAGAGTATCCCTTTGGAAAATGATATGAATTCCAGCAATCTGGATACTCATTTGCCTAAGAGTTTTGCGAAGTTGCCAAGCAACTGTATCAGGTATTCAGACTCACTGATGGAATACTGAATTTGAATACTTCACGAATTCTAGCATTTCACAATTTAATTAATGAACACTGAATTTTATAAATTATTGATTGATGTACTAGATTATCAGTGAGTAGCCCTAAATGGTATATAATGACCACAATGTATGGCTTATAATCACATTTACATCACTTTTGGACTGCTTAAAAGAACTTTAATGATCCGTCAGTGAGGTCATCAATGCCACTTTGATGTGCATTTACTTTGTCACACACTTACCCTTGAACTTTATAATGTATTCCACTTGGTCTTACAACTATCTTAGGTTCGCAGGTCCTGGCCATATTTTAGAAAATCAATAAACTTAGTGCAGATGTTTTTCTTTTATTTTAAATGTTTCTAGGGAGTTCCCGTTGTGGTGCAGTGGAAACAAATCTGCCTAGGAACCGTGAGGCTGCGGGTTCGATCCCTGGCCTTGCTCGGTGGGTTAAGGATTCGCAATGTGATGTAGGTCACAGACATGGCTTGGATCCCGCGTTGCTGTGGCTGTGGTGTAGGCCAGCAACTGTAGCTCCAATTTGACCCCTATCCTGGGAACTTTCATATGCCGTGGGTGCAGCCCTAAAAAACCTAAATAAAAATAAAATTTTTAAAAATAAATAAATGTTTCTAGAAAGCACTAATTAACTATATAATAATTCTTTAACATGTTCTTATTGTAATACATTAAAATAGTATTCTTATAAAATGTAAACATTGCAGAAAAGGATTTTTCTTTTGATTTCCATCTTTTAGATTTTGTTCTGTGTTTAAATTTATACACACATATAAACACATAGGGTATTCATATATAATATTGATCTTTCATAGATAACAGTTTATATGCTACTAAAGTGGTATGTTTATATTTCACAAATAGCATACCTATATATTAGCATATATATAACTTTTATACTTGCATTCATTTTAGCTCAACATTTCATGTTGAAGATTGAATTTAACAATACTGCTCTTCATGCTTTTAAACTGTTGTGTAATAGTCCATGGACTTTTAAACTGTTGTATAATAAATAGTCCATGGACTTTTAAACTGTTGTATAATAGTCCATGGACTTTTAAACTGTTGTATAATAGTCCATGGTATTTATATACAAGAGCAGTTTTCCTCAGTCATAAGCTATTTTGTTTTCTGTTCTAAGCAAGTTAGAACGAACATCTTTGAATATGTCTCTTTTATATCAGTGAGATTATTTTTTATGGTTGATAGTGATAGAGAAATCTCTGTCTTACACGGTCTTCTCACTTAAGAGTTTAATAGACACTGGTAATTGACTCTACATAGGAAGTATGCAAATATACAAGTCCAGTAGTTTATAATGGTGATACGCATTTCCAGAAATCTTTGCCAAAAATTTATGTTACTAAACTTCTTTTTACATTTTTGAATTAGGATTTTTCTGTATACTGGAGAATGTGGTTGTAAACAATTTAGATGTTCCAGTTTCTCCAGTGTATTCATTTGTTTCTTTAATATTCAGTTCTGCTACAAACATTTGTTAAGCCTCTGTGAGTAGATAACGATGTGTTTGGCTAAGCATTCTGGCGGTGCCCCTGAGAGCTTTCTGGATGTCCATTAGGAGGACAGCCTTACAAAGTGAGGGCCTTTCTGCTTGTTGTCCTAAGTTCAGTATTAGGCTGTGCTAAAAATAGAAACGGAGAAGAAAAGAAAATCATTTTCTAAATAATGATACTGTCATATATATAGGTAGTAATAGGTCAGGCTAAAGTGTGGAAAGATACAAACCAAATCATTAACAATCATTAGACTATGGAAATATGGAAAGACAGAAGAAGAGACATTCATATTTTTGCATTTGCATACATCTATCTAAAAAAGTATGTGTGTTATAAGCTCGGTTTATTCATTTTAAAATGATAACATGATGTGCTGGAAAATTACACTTAATTTACTTTTGTTTTCATTTCCCCAAGCCCTTCTTAGAAACTAATATATGTTCCTATCTTTTTGTTATCCAGAGCTGTGAAATTTGTTCAAGTGATCATAGAGTATTAAGTCTTTATCTCTTTTAACATATTTAGAGTATTGACAATTTGAAAAATTTGGGGGAGTTCCCATCATGGCTCAGTGGAAACAAATCCGACTAGGAACCATGAGGTTGCGGGTTCGATCCCTGGCCTTGCTCAGTGGGTTAAGGATCCGGCGTTGCCGTGAGCTGTGGTGTAGGTTGCAGACGCGACTCAGATCCCGCGTTGCTGTGGCTGTGGCGAAGGCTGGCAGCTGTAGCTCCGATTAGACCCCTAGCCTGGGAACCTACACATGCCATGGGTGTGGCCCTAAAAAAAAAAATGACAAAAGATGAAAAAAAAAGGAAGAAGATAAAAAAATTTTGTAGAATATACTTGAAAATGCGGCATGTAATTTCAGAAAAGGAAAGTGCTAAACACGAAGCAATAGTTTGCTACCTAAGATATTCTCTATTAAAGTCTCTATTTAGTTGATAAAAAGACAAAGGCCACTTTGAAAAGTAGAGATTTTATTTGGAATAAAATTTTCAGAGAGTTTAGCAGCCAGTGAGTATGCACTGAGCACCAAGTGCTAAGCCAGGTGTAATGGAAAGGCTGTACTCGCCTCTGAGAACCTAGTTTGCATTGTGGGAACACAGACTCATCAGCATCCAATTTAGAAAGTCACTGACGGAGTTCATAGGGCAAACCTTAGACTTAACCACCCGGCCGAATAGTTAAAGTGAGAGCAGTTTCTAGAAGTTAGACTCCTCAAGAGGAGGTTCCTCCCTCGATACATGGATTTCAAGTTAGGTGTTGGAGAAACTGATGGCTTCGCAGAAGACTTAGGGAATGCATCTCAAGAGAAGAGGGAGTTTAAGAACTTCCTTGCCTCATGATTATAACATACGCAAACACAACTGTCCAAAGACCAATGAAATTACTTACTTAAGATCTCCTTCCTTTTGGCTCTGTTTTCAAAATTGTAGTTGAAATCTGGAGAGACAGCTGCCAACATCGCTAGGGAGCTGGCAGAACAGACAAGAAATCACTTGAATGCTGGAGACATCACTTACTCAGTCCGTGCCATGGATCAGCTGGTAGGGCTCCTGGACGTTCAGCTCCGGAACTTGACCCCAGGTGGGAAGGACAGTGCTGCTCGCAGTTTGAACAAGGTAAGGACCAAAGTTACAGGCACCTTTAAAGTTGTAGTAAAATCAGCGAGAATTTCCTGATTCATTTCTTCTTCTGTAAAATCGGATCTTCTAAAGAGAATTGCTAGCTGCATTCAGTTCACCTCACTATTAAATTATAACAGTGTCCTCTGTGACTTTCAATCCGAGGGACCAGAAATGATCGTCTCTCTGTGAATTTTGAATTTACAATTCTGTTTTCCATAGGTCTGTTTCGTAGGCTAAATTCTGCCAAGGTTAATATGAATAAATGCCATTTCTTTGGTTTCTTTGATTTCCCCTTTCAAACCTTTATATTAGTATAATTAACAGTAAAACAGATGTCTAATCAATAAGTAGAAATGTCGGACATAGCAGCAATGTAAAAGGATATTAGTAATACATTACATATTTTTAAAACATAATTTAATCTAATTAATCTTACATTTTAAAACTCATAGGGCAAGTATTTAAGCTTTAATTTTTGTTTCCTCGTGCTTTTTTAATTAATTTTGCATCACTACCATTATAATTTAAGAGGTCGAAATGTGTTTCAGCAACTTTGAATTGTGAGTGATAAAAATAATTTATTTTTTAATTTTTAGGTAATTTATGTATTTTTATTTATATTTCTAAATCTCCAATACATATTCATATACATTATATACTCATATAGAAGCATTTTATATGTGTATTGTATGTAACCTGTACACATGTAAGCATTTCATTTACACAAGCACGTAAAATGTTTTATGTATTTATGAAGACATTTCGTGTGTTTATATAACAAACTATCACATGGTAAAAAGGTATTAGAACTCCTGCTGCATGAATGGCATCTTTAGAGTAAAGATGATCAGTTATTGAAACTGGGGTTTAAGGCCTTGAATATCAGTGATAGTCTTAACTGCTTCTAAAAAATCAAGATTTTGGCAGTGGCAAGCTAATGCCCTTTACGGAATTCACTAAAGGAACATTCCCCTTTAGAATGAAAAAACTGCTTTACAGAGTGGCCTTTATTATGTTTATTTCCTTTCTGGCTTTTTAGACTAGGAGTCTCACTCATGAAGATGGAAGAAATTTTTTTAATGATGATTTGATTTTAAAAAGCTAGATATTTTATCTGGCAATTTTTCGTGCCATTTCATCACCAGAAAATATATTCAGTTTTATCAATTAAATTATTACTAAAGTATTTTTTTCATGCTGAGCGTAAAGGAGTTATTTTTGTCATTCATATCCCTGATGGAATCTCGGCCAAGCCCCTGACAGAATATAATCCACAGCTGCCTCTGTAATCTGGGCATGCTGCGACTTTAATGTGTTATTACCCGAACTGACTGGATGCTATTAATGAATACTGCTGCCAGCTATTGTCACCATGGTGTACTGGAAGCAGTCATTTCTATTAAGGTTACATATCCATAGCATTACTTGTTTTTGCAGTACTTGGTATCTTTATTTAAAAATGGTGTTGATGTTTGACAATATCAGGTAAAGCTGGCAATTAATGTCACATTCTAACTGGCTACAGCTAATCAGCTTGCCTACTCTGAATATCAAATAACTACATAATGGGCAAATTTCCATTTGCGAAGCTTTTTAATGCTCTCTTTTGTTTCTTATTTGGCACTCTTCAGTTGTTTCTATAATGTGGTTTGTCGTGTGTTAATTTGCATGTTGGGGTAAGGAGTTGGGAGGGCGAAGGTTGGTCCGTGCTTGCTGGCTTGCTCTCTTTTGCTGCGGTCCCCCCCTGCTCCCTGGAGCAGTTATAACCCATCAGATCTGCAGAGTCAACTCGGTACAAATCCATTGTGCTCCACATTGAAATTCTGGAGGGTTTAGAGACCTGCTAAACCAAGATGCCAGTCACTGATCCAAATGGCAGCGCTGGCAATTTACCCGCACTCATCCCTCACCTAATTAGTAGAGGAGTAACTGCTCTAACTGGGGAGGAATGCCTGAATGAAACTTGGGAGAGGGTCAGCCACTCAGAAGGCATCAGAGTAGCTGCTTCTTAAAACTGAGGAATTTTCTCCTTCAACGGTCCGGGCTACCGAAGGGAAAGAGTAGGGAAGAGGAGCAGAGCTGCCATCTGGTTTATAAAATTTGCGGTCATTTATTTAAACAGAGCATTTATAGGTATTCATTATTCATCATTTTATCTCTAGGGAAAAAATGTTTGGGACAGAATGTGAGTTGCTGTTAATGTTTTGCCCAGAAAAACATTATTCTGGATGCAAACAAAGACATGCACAAAAACAGGCTTTTTATCCCACAAAAGGTTCTAGAATGTGTAAAAATCTTTGGTCAAAACCATCAAAAGAAATTCTTCACGAAATAGGGAGTTCCCTTTGTGGCTTAGCAGTAACAGACCCAACTAGTGTCCGTAAGGATGTGGGTTTAATCCCTGGCCTCACTCAGTGGGTTAAGGATCCCTCATTGCTGAAGTTGTGGTGTAGAATGGCAGCTGCAGCTATGATTCAACACCTAGCCTGGGAACTTCCATATGCCACAGGTGTGGCCTTAAAAGGAAAAAAAAACTATATATATATATATATATATATATATATATATATTCCTGAGGAAATAAAAACAGAGATAAATCATGATTGATTATATTCTTTTAATCAGAAGTTACATATCTCTTGATATTTTCCCCTTAGAATTAAATAGCCAAATGAAAGTACGTTTCTATTTTCTCAATAAATAGAACTTTTTGTATGTAAGAGCACATGGTTTGCGGTTCACGTGAACCACCTGAAAAATCTGTAAACCACAGATAATCTACTGTCCTTGAAAAATGGGTTCCACATTTTGACATAATCTACTTACCTTCTTTCATCTTCATTTGTGGCCCATGAATTAATAACTAACCTCATGTGAACTGAATCACATCAAGTGAAAGAAGTATACGGATTTTTACTAATTTCTACTAAAATAATTCCAAGCTTTCTTTCCATCATTAACAGCTTTATACAATCCAGTTATCACCCGGGTTCTGAAAAGGTGTTGGTTACTATTTTCCAAGCCATTGCTAACATTTTGCTGCTGCTTAGCGTTCATTCTCTTCTAGAAAGTAGCACACAACAAAATAAGGTGTTTGTGTAGATGTGTTCTTTTATTTTTCTTGTTTTCTTCTGTCACTAACTTGTTTTTTCTATTCTGTGTTTAATCTGCTGTCTTAACGGACTCAGCTTCAGAAAAGAGAGCGCTCTTGCAGAGCCTATGTCCAGGTACTTTCTGCGTTTTTATACATCTGTTAAGCTTCTGAATTGTCTCTGTGGGTGTGGGCTTCTGATAGAAAGATGATAATGTATCCTGTTGACTAGAAAAATTCTGAAGAGGGCTTGGAGGGTGGGAACAGAAAGATACAGGAAAAGGTGTGCGCTCAAAAGAAATCGGACAGTGTCAGTGTTCTCTCATCTAAGAGAAACTCAGCCTAACAGAGGTGCAACTTTGGGGCATGAGAATTTTGATCATCACTGAAAGGTGAGTTGGGTGCAATATTTAAATCTTTAATTTCTTCAGAGGTGGGTCTGACAACAATTTCATTCATCTGTTGGTCTGGCTCCTACTTGAGTAGCAAGTCATACAAAAATGACACTCAAGTATATAAAAGAACAGATAGCCTAGGGTACGTGGAATGGCACGGTCCTGAGCCAAACTGACCGAGACGCGCTGTGACGCTCTTTCTCTTCCAGGCAGTATAGACACGTGGGTCCCAGTGTCATGTAATTTTCTTCCAGCTGACATGTTGCAGTTTGTTTCTAAGCAAGATGAAAAACATTTCTGTGTGGATGGGTTCTTTTGTGAAAAAGAACCCCGGGAGCAAGCTTGTTACAAGGAGGGAAAGAAGCAAGGAAGGAAGAGGAAGGGAAGGAGAGGAGAGGAGAAGAAAGGAAGTGGGGGGAGAAGGGGGAGGGAAGGGGGAGGGAAGGCAGGCAGGCAGGCAGGGAGGAGCAGATGACACAACGAGTAAGTAATGTCTACGATGTGCTTTGTTCAAGGGCCAACAGTCCATGGGTTGGGGAGCACAGGGCCTCAACGTCAGTGGCACTCTTCCTAAGAGATATTAAGCAGCAGGGAGTTTTATAGAGGCAACTCCTCAGAAATAGGGCCTGATGGGCTGGGAGGCTGGACATTTCCTTAAGAGGCTACCAGGTCCCGACTTCCAGGGTGAGGCGAGCTAGGCAGAACCGAGCTGGAGGACCGTGGTTGTTTTGTGAGGTTTCCTTGACTGTCATTTTCCCTAAGTGCAGGCTGAGATTTGTGATGTGGACCAGGCCACCGCGCGGCCTCCTTTTTGTGGATCCCAATGTGCAAATTAGCTTAATAAGAAGGAAAGAAAAAAACATGAAACTGTGTGGCTATAAACTTTATTCTCTATGTGTATATAACGTAGTATTTTGAAAGGGGAAGGCCAACTGCATTTGCAGAAAGACATGGCATCAAGGCCCAAGTTATTGGTTCTCAGATTAGTCATCCAGAAGTTAAACAGCATCAGTTTATTCACAAAAAGGACATTTTGTGAGAGAGCAATTTAAAGGAAAAAATAATAATAATTTGAACATTGAACAGAGATTAGGAAGAAGAGATTTTTAATTTGTATTTTACTTTATAAAATAATCCTTTTTTATAAGAAGCTGTTCAGGCTTATTTTTCTAAGGTTTCAGAAAAGAAATTGCTTAGAAAGGTTTATGTATATATATTGCTCAGTGTATGAAATAGATGGAGAAATTGGAGTATTCTTCAGCATTGAAAGCTGAGGATCATTTCTGAGCAATATTAGGATTGTGTTTGATTGCAATCTATGCTGTCCTTTTAATGGGGCCTTGGAGATAATTAGCCTTTCGGTGTTTACATCTATGAAATGCATGGTCATTCAGACATGAATCTCTGATGGAAAATTAATAGCACAGTTTATTCAATGGCTGATTTCCTGGTGTTATAATTGACTGGCTGTGAATAAATGTTTCAACTATTGACTAAACATCAGATAACACCAAATACAAACAGAGTACTGGTGAGTAGAAATGCTCTGCTCACCAATACATGACATTATTTCTGTTCCTTTTAATGTAGATCATTATTTGATGAAATTCTAGGGTGAATAACACTTTAGTATATTTGAATTTTGAAGACTTGTGTTATCTATTATTCCTGTGTTCAGAGCACATTCTGAGCTAACTATGAAATAATATGAAATACACTTGAAGTGCTTTATGTGTTAAATTCAAAAATACAATAATTATTTAATTATCATGGGAATTTGAAAAATGTTTTCTTTCCATGGGTGCAAGCAATGATTCTCCTTGGTTTGATTTTTGACCATCTAAATATATTTAGCTTTCAATTATTTAGAACTACAGTGTTTATTTTATGAATTACCTAGATCCATTTTTAACTTCTTGATTCCCATCTTTTGTTTATTTCACACACACACACACACACACACACACACACACACACACACAAAACAGTGAAATCTGGACTGTCAGCTGTCAACTATGATAACTGATCTGTAGATGAACGATTAAGAGATAGTGCTTTGATTTTTAAATAATATGTGAATCTCCTAAAACTCATTATGCTTTTGTCTCAAGAACTTTAACAAGAAAAGAGTAATATATTTTAGTTTTCTCTATTTAGTTGTAATTTTAGATTACACTAAAATCCTTATGGACTATCAAGCAATAGGTATCATATCATAGTAAAAATATCATTGCCATATTTCAGACATAATAATCATCATAATAATAATTGTTGAGAAGAAGGTTTTAAGTTTTCTTTCAGAGAGGGTGAGAAAAGCTTGTGCTACATACACGTATTTAGCGGCTACCATGATGTACTATTACCAGAAGGGACCTTAGAGATGAAGATGAGTTAGTTGAGACCCGGAGAGCTTAAGTGACTGGCACAGTCACACAAGTAGCACCCGTGGCACTAAGGCTGCTGTCCTGATGTGTAGCCACTGCCTCGCCAACACCGCGGTGAACGACAGCAGTGACTTCTTACTACGAATACGTGCATCGACTAGGCAGTGTGGTCACCACAACGCAGAGCGTCTTGCATGAATTCTTACTTAATATTCACAACCCTATGATATAACTATTGCTATTCTTAACTTCCAGTAGAGAAAATGGGGCACAGGAAGGATTAAATGACATTCACAAAAGTATACAGAAGTACTGGAGGGGCTCCTGCATTCAGAGCCAGGCCTTCCTGAATTAGAAGCCCTTGTTCCCATTCTCCGAAATACCGTGACTGTGGAACTTCCCTCATTATTTGGTATGAGGAGTCAAGACATATCATTTGGCTCATGTTTATTTTTTTATTGTATTTCAGGAATGGCATATAGAGTAAAACAATTTTTTTTAATTCTTCTTTTTTTGAGATGGCGTTCAAATGGCTGTGCGGTGATTATTCTGTACTGCTACGTGCCGGTCAAAGCAAACATCATTTGCTTGGAGGTCTTGGGTTTTAAGAGGAGACTGTGATTTAAAAATTATCATCTTGAGAAAAAAAAAAAAAACAAGTAGAAAACATTCTAATCTACGATAAGGGAGGAACTGGCAAACTGCTTTCTAAAGTGTCCACGTCGACTTATATTTCCCCTCTGTGAGGGTTCTAGTTTCTCTACGTCCACAGCAGCACTCGTTAGCTTCTCTTGTTGAATATATCCACCTAGTTGTAACTGTACAGGTGTCAGTATACAGCTTAGGTGTGACTTGCACAAGTTCTTAACCCTGGTTGTGGAATGAGAGCAGGGGAGGTTTGGGAGGGTAATCCATGAGCCAGTAAAAAGGCGTACTGTGGCTTTGAAGAGAGATCTGAGGTCTTAATGAGAATCTGAGAGTACAGTGTGACCTCAAACAGCTCAAGAACAACTGCCTTCTTGCTCTCTAAATGTAACCAGAACTTAGATTTACATTTTTTCTCATTGTTCAATCTCAAGTTCCCATCTTTTATGTATGTATGTATGTATGTATGTATGTATGTATGTATGTATGTATATATGTATGTATTGTTTTTTTAGGGCCGCGCCCTTGGTATATGGAAGTTCCTAGGCTAGGGGTCAAATTGGAGCTGCAGCTGCCAGCCCACACCACAGCCACAGCAACACCAGAATCAAGTTGCATCTGTGACCTACACCACAGCTCACAGCAGTGCTGCACCCTTAACCCACTGAGTGAGACCAGGGATCGAACCTGCGTGCTCGTGGATACTGGTTGGGATCATGACCACTGAGCCATGATGGGAACTCCTCAAGTTCCCATCTTTTAAGTAGTAATGTATGTTAGCATTGCCCTCTTCTTCAGCAGGAACTATTAAAAATTATTGGCATTTATTTTTACTGCTTTAAAAGCAGAACATTTTCTAATTAGGAAATATATTCTGCTTCCTATCAGCAGTTTCCTTTGTCTCCAAATCTGGGAAGTGGCATGGACTCCTTGAGAGTCTACAGTCCACCTTGATTAATGGGAAATATATGGAAGTTCATACAGTTATTGATGTGAATCTCTGGAGTCATTCTTTGGAACCTACTATTATCTGCATAGTTGAGCTGAGGACTGATCAGAAAAAAAAATGGTAAATAGATGCAAAGTTTTAAAAAACACATCCACACATATGCTTGATTTCCTCTCATCTTGCCATTCTTCCTTCCATTTCTCTTTTCTTTTTTTTTTTTTTTGAAAGGCAGGTAGCCTATGTGCTTTATAAAGTATTTGAAACAAGCCCTATTTTTATTTCAACTTGGAATTATAATTTACTTCATTTGATTATTTTGCGTTTCTTTTGCCCTCGTTATCCACTAGAAATCTGTGTCATAGATAAAAGCAGTCTCCTTCAACGGGAGAAAATATCACAAAAGTAGTTAGCAACGAAAGTATTCAGGAATGGCCAGTTGTGGGCGTTCCTGTGTGGCTCAGTGGGTTAAGAACCCAGCCTAGTGTCTAGGTCTGTGAGAGCACAGGTTCGATCCCTGGCCTCACGCAGTGGATTAAGGATCCATTGGTGCCACAAGCTGCAGTATAGGTCACAGATGGGGCTCAGGTCCGGTGTGGCTGTGGCTGTGGTGCAGGCCGGCAGCTGCAGCTCCAATTCGACTCCTAGCCCAGGAACTTCCATACGGTACAGATGCTACTGTACGAAAAAAAACGGGGGGGAAAGAAAAGAATTACTAGTTGAGCTCACAGGCCCGGAATTTTATCAGTAGTGGGAACACAGTAGTCTGCATACAGGCAAAAGTCCTGGTTCCCTCTTCTCGGGTGACATTTCTAATGGCAGAATATAAACAGTAAGCTAAGTATCTGAAATATACAGCATGTGAGATGATGATAAATGTTGCAGAGAAAAGTAAAGCAAGAAATGCGTCACCCAGGTGATATTTGAGAGAAACTGTGAGGGAGTGAACTGGGAAGATATACAGCAAGAAGCACTCCAGCGCAGTGCACAGAAAGCTGCTGAGGTGGAAATGCACCTGTTGTCCGGGAAGCCAGCGCGACCAGGCAGAGCGACCGAGAAGCGGGGCATCGGACGTGACTCTGCAGCGCAGGAAGGGCCCAGAACTGACAGGCCATCATGAGGGCTCCAGCTTTTATCCAGAAACACAGGGAAGCACTGCAGGCTTCTGGGCCGAGGGATGGCGTGATCTGATATGTTTTTAAAATGGAGAGTAGATGATAGCGGGAAAAGTGAGGGCTGAAACTGCGTGACATTTGGGCAATAGTGGTCGCTTGGAATAGGACATAAGCATGGGATGCTGAGATAATTGGATGAAAGAACAGGATTTGCTAAGGGATTGCATATGAAGCGTCGGAGAAAGAGAGCAGCAAGGACACCAGGGGTTTTCCTTGAGCACCTGGACGGTTGACGTTCCCAGTAATTAAGGTGGTCTAAGTACGGCCCCTTTGGGGGGAATACGAAGAGAACGTCACTGACGGGTGTTCTGAGGTTGAGACTCGTACTAGGTGTGCAGTATTGGTGTTAAATATGCACTTAGATATGTGAACTTGGAATTCAGGCTAGAAAGGGTCATTTGGAAACGTTTCACTTGGAGTGGCATTTGCAGCCGATGCACGAGATGAATTCAAGGGAATGGGTGTCGAGAGAGAAGAGAATTGACAGCTGAGCCCCAGGACGCTGTCTATATTGAGGTCAGTGGGAGGAAACAGTAGAGACTAAAGAGCAGCCTTCGGGAGGGAAGAGGACCTGGAGCGTATGACATCCAGGGTTCAGCTCAAATTCTTGTTTCATGGAGGAGCCGTGATGTCAGATGCTGCTGAACGGGCTCAGAGATGCTGATACAGCTGTTCCATGATAAAACTGGTGTCACGTTTTGATTAATTTTTTAAAATTCCCAAGCCCAGATCTCTATATGATTAATATTTTCACCTATTACTTTCCTTTTTTTAAAAAAAAATCTTTAAGGCAGATTTTCTCTTGCTGCTTGCCCCTTTGACAAAGTGCAAATTGAATTATGCCAGTTTACCTTGTGTGCTTTTGGTGCATGAGACAAGAAGGATTCTAACCTCCATTTATATTACCAGGAAAAAATTAATGAGTATTTTCAAGTTCCTTGTTTGGTCACTTAATTGGCTGTGTGACAAAGAGCTCCGTGGTGCATGTCAAACAACTTTCTGAGTCCTCTAATGATTTGTGCTTTGCTTGACTTGTGATACTGTTCTGTGTGGCCTGTCAGGCTGGATATCCTTGTTAAAGTGGCTAGAATAAATTGGCTAGTGGTGTGCATACAATGGAGTATATTAACTACAGCAGCAGGGAGAACTTTCAGCAGCCCTTTCAAGAGATTTCGATGTTTGCCCATACGCATCAAAGCCAACCCAAACTTTCATTTAATATAATTAAAAGGACATCTGAAAGTAGTTTGAATCGCCCCGGGTTCTTGAGGTTTGGTAACCCTTTGTTAAAACCCTGTGAACTTAATATATTTCACAGCTTGATAAATCTGCATTTGATTTGGGTCCGTAAGAGAGAAAATATAAATCTGCACCCTGCGTGTTTCTGGGCCCTGAACCTATTGCTGAAAGACATTGGGATCAAAAGAAGTGACTTCCATCTACAAAGTGGAGTCGTTTTCTTTAGATAAAGACGATGTAAGAATTCTTTTCTCTAACTTGAGGTCCTTAATGCCGTGGTAAAGCAGTTGTTGAGTCAAAAGACAGTAAAACCATACGTAATGTAAGCAGATTAAATTACACAGGTTTTGATTGAAGAGCTCGGACAGGTCAATTTATAAATTTAATGATTTAAAAACCCCCGAAGGATAATGACAGAGGTTGATGATGGAGATCCTGCTTTGACACGCAAAGAACATCATTTTGGGAATCTCTCAAAATTCCCGTGGCTAATGTGTCAGTCCAGGCAGAGATGGCTGCTTTACAAAGTCGTTTCTGACTCTTCCATTTTGCACATTTCCTATAAACAAGATGTTCCAGCTGCTGTTTGTATATGCACAGTTTGTAAATGCTCTAGGAAGTAATTCTGATCGGGGTGGGCAAAAAAAAAGCCCTTCTTAAATAAAATGTTTCTATCTAAACTAAAAGTATTTTCTGGAGTTCCTATTGTGGTTCAGTGGTAACAAACCCGACTAGTATCTATGAGGACCCGGGTTGGATCCCTGGCCTTGCTCCGTGGGTGAGGTGAGCTGTGGTCTAGGTCAGAAATGTGGCTTGGATCCTGGATTGCTCTGGCTGTGGTGTAGGCTGGCAGTTCTGATTCGACCCCTAGCCCGGGAACTTCTATATGCTGCAGGTGCAGCCCTAAAAAGAAAAAAAAAATTTTTTTAATTAAAAAAATGTAAGTATTTTCTCACTTCTTTCCACCAAGTTTTATTCTCTTCTCTCTTATAATTCTTGATCAAAGCCTAGATAATTACTTGATTATATTTTTTTTAATTTTAAAGTCCAAACTTAAGACATCATTGCTTTCTGAACATAATTTTACCTTCAGAGATGTTTTAAGTACATAGAATATAAATAGATATTATCTCTGTGCAAACACAGAGAATACAGATCAATTTTCTTTGCTATTTCTTTAACAGCTTGATGATCACATAGCTAACCAGAAGGAAAAATATATTAAAAACAGCATTCCAGATTTCAGATCCTTCTTTCTGAAACTATCAGTAGCTTTTCTGCTATAGGTCAGAAGAGAAATGGAAGTTTTAAGGTGTAATTTGCAGTCAAGTAGTTGCCTGATGGCTTGGAACCAAACAAATGATTTTTTAATACTGCTCCACACAGAGTTATAATTTTGATCTTTTCCCTTATCTAGTGTATGCATTTTGTACAGGCAGTAGTAACAGAGACTTAACTACCGTAACTTAAACCAGGGCTTTATTTTAGAAAATAAAAAATGAAATGCAGCCAAAGCGGTTCAGGATTAGCATGAAATCACCATATCAGAGACCAAGACTTCATCCATTTTTCTGTGCTACTGTCTTTAGCAAGTGGGCTTCCATCCTCAAAATGCCCAGATGATTACCTGGGTTCCATCATCACTTCATGCTAATCTCTGCACAGAAGGAAAAGGACAAGTAACCAAAATATTTATCTCTGTTAGAACTCCCCAAAGGTCTCTCCCAGCTACATCTAACCATTTCTCCCACTCCTGACCGTGTCGCCTGGGCTGCTCAGTCTGCACAGCGAAATGCTTCAGTAACAGGTGTAATTCTGCAGCTGCGCATAGTGTCCAATGATTCTTGCCTGTAATGAGAGAATTATTGAACAACCAGTATCCTTCCATGCAACCAGAAATACTTTTTCCTTAATGATACATATTGATACCTTCATCCAGTTTTGATGTGAATACCTACCATAGATTTATGACAATGCCAAGGGTTACTTTTAAGCCCCAAGTACAGATTAGAATGTTCTTTTGATTCTCCTGTTGTAGTTACATCATGAAAGGCGATCATTTCTGTTAAAAGGGGTAGGGGGAGAAGGGTTATTTCAAATTATTTCCAAATGGCATTTTCTTCTTTTTAAGTATTTTTTTGAATAGCTAATATAGGCAAATGGTTTAAAATTCAAAAAGTAGAATAACAGAGATGCCTCCCCCCCCCCCCACCGAGGCCACTGCATCCCTCACTCCAGGGCATGCCACTGATGTTGTGACCTGTTTCAGTGCTGCCCCCTCAGAGTCGTGTAGGGCAAGCAAGCCTGCCTCTCCCGTCTTCCTTCCTGGTTCACTCAGATCTCCTTCCTCGCTGCCATGACTGTTATCAGCCTCTTAAATATCCTATCAGAAAAGGCTATTTCTACTCAGATCCGTGTTTAGATAGTGTTTCTTTGTACGTCTTGTCTCGCAGTCACAAAACAGCTGTTCTCTTTGCCTACAGTAAGGACTTCGGGAGTCGCTGAGGCAGACCCACGCAGTTCCACCGCTGCAAAGATCAGACGTGTAGAGATGAGTACAGGGTAGGCTGGTGTCATGGTTTAGGTCAACAGAACAACTTAACCTCATCAGCAGAACCTGGTTGAATAAAATGGTGCACCAACTAGTAGAAGACTCTTTAGCCACAGCAGTAATGAGGCGGATCTTACACTGACTTAGAAAGATGGGTAAACAGACTGATGGTTGCCAAGCGGGGGAGAGTGGGATGGACGGGGCGTGTGGCGTTAGCAGATGCAAACTGTAGTATTTGGAGTGGATGAGCAATGAGATCCTGATGTGTAGCACAGGGATCTAGATCCAATCTCTTGGGATAGAACATGATGGAAGATAGTATGAGAGAAAGAATGTGTGTATGTGTGTGACTGGGTCACTTTGCTGTACAGCAGAAATTCACACAGCACTGTAAATCTACTATAAATTTTTTTATAAAAATATGGGTATAATATAGGATCAAGTAAAAGGAAAAAAGACAAAAAAAGTGCAAAACCAAACATCTAACAACACTGTTATGATGATCACATTTATTTGTGTGTATGTGTAAATACTTATAAGGGTTCACAGCTATCTGTCAAAGAGATTATTTTGGGGAGAGTTGGGTGTTGAATAGACTTTTTAGTTTTAATTGATAAGCTTCTAGACTTGTCAACTGTTCAAAGGCATATGCTTTTGAAATTTTTTTTTCAAAAACATTGTTTTTGGTGGACAGTTTTAGCTTACCGGAAAACTGGTCAGCCAGTGCTGGGATCTCATCTGTCCTCCGTACACACAGTTTCCTTTATTGGTATCTTACACTATAATTAGTGAACCAATACTGATGTATTATTGTGATTAATTAGAGTGCATAGTTAACTCAGATTTCCTTAGTTTTTACCTCTTGTCATTTCTGTTTCAAGATGCTGTCAGGATATCACATACATTTAATTATCATGTCTCCTTAGGCCCCTCTAGGCCATGACAGCTATTCAGACTTTCCTACAAGGTTGTCCTTTTTCAAGTCAAAACATGCGTTTTCCATTTAAAATAATTAGCCTGTAGTTCAAAATGGCAGAACGAATTATTCATTCTTCACGCCCTCCGACAGTATTTGTTGAGTGCTTGTGCTTCCGACACTGTTCCAGGTATAAAGACAGACCAGATCACTCCTCTCGCAGAGCTCACATCCTAGGTTAGCAGACCGGAGGTGGGGAAGGAGATGACAGTCAGTCACCCAAAATAATAAGAGAAGGCGATGACAGAGGTGCAATGCAGACCTGAGACTGTGGGTATCCGGGAGATGACAGTGACGCCGACTCCTGCCTGTCTGAGATCAGCCACGTGACTAACGGGAGGGGGGGCGTCCTAGGCTCCAAGTCGCCCGCATCACGGCCACGTGAGGTTGGAGAGTTCTGGAAGTGAAGGAAGGCCAGTGCACTGAAGCGGTGGGTTCAAGGAGAATGCAGGGGTAGGAAAGCTGTGGAAACGAGTTAAGATTCTGAATGCCTTGAAGAGCTTAACTAGGCTCCTGATGTTAGATTTTTGCAAGATTTTTTTGGTTGCAAATTTGGTTTTTCTCTGATATCTGTTAGTACAGCCTTGCATCACCTTTAGGTACATAAATTATGCTGTTGCATTCTCCCTGCTGCTGAGTAATGATTTAAAAATGCAAATCTGATCAAGACTTGACCCTACTCAAAGGGTGGCTATTATTCTCTTTTTCCCTTAAGAAAAACATTTCCTGGAGTTCCTGTCATGGCTCAGTGGTTAACGAATCTGACTAGGAACCATGAGGTTGCGGGTTCAATCCCTGGCCTTGCTCAGTGGGTTAAGGATCCGGCGTTGCCGTGAGCTGTGGTGTAGGTCGCAGACGCGGCTCGGATCCCGCGTTGCTGTGGCGAAGGCCGGCGGCTACAGCTCCTGTTAGACCCCTAGCCTGGGAACCTCCGTATGCCGCGGGTGCGGCCCTAGAAAAGGCAAAAAGACAAAAAAATTCCTGTTTTGGACTACAGTGATTGGAATTTGCTCCTTTTGCTGATTTCCTAGCTTTCTCTGGTGGCTTCCACATGCTTGGATTCTACGCTCCCAAACCACCCGAGTACCTGTAGTGTACGTCTCTATGCCATTCTCATCACTGGACCTTCTTCTTGCGTTACTTCTAGATTTGTTTTCCTTTCTCTAGACCTTCTCCTCAGTAACTTCGACTTATCTGTCAGACCTACTTTATGGCCAATAAAGAAGCTCTTTGTCCCACCAAATCTGGATAAATGCCCTCTTTTCAGCCTCCATTTTCCTCTTGATAGAGCAATTATCTAGCCTCGTTTTAGTATCGTTCACTTTTGTATCTCTGAGCTCCTTGGAAAGGAGCAGTGCCACTTTTGTTTCTGTATCCTCCAGACCTTTTAAATTGTACTTAGCACATAAGACATGACCTATAAATATTTACCATTTAATCGAGGATTTAGGCTAATATTTCCCGTTGCTTGCTGGTATGCCCACTGCAGTAGAAATTCTCAAAACACTTGTCTACACGCACTATCATCAGTCTCTCACCCCCCACCTTCATCGCCCTTCATCAGGCTTTTGCTCCCACTGCTTTATGGCAGCTGCACTTGCTGAGGTCCTTAATGATTTCATGCTGCTGAACCCAGTGGTCAGTTGTCCATCTATTGTACTTAACCATTCAGAAGCATCAGACACAGTTGACCACTCCCTCTTTCTCATTCTCTAGGTTTTCATCCTCTTGAGGCTTCTTTCCAGTCTCATTTGCAGGGCCCTCTTCTCCCAAACCCTTGGGCTGAAGTGCCTCCTAGCTTAGTACTTAGTATTTACTATTTGTCCCAGCATTCTCTTGGTGATCTCATTGATTTAAAATACCGTGTATGTGGAACTATCATCAAGGCTCAGTGGAAACACATCTGACTAGTGTCCATGAGGACGCAGTTTCGATCCCTGGCCTCGCTCAGTGGGTTAAGGATCCGGCGTTGCCGTGAGCTGTGGTGTAGGTCACAGACACTGCTCGGATCCATTGCTGTGGCTGTGGTGTAGGCCTGCAGCTTCAGTTCCGATTCAATCCCTAGCCTGGGAACCTCCATATGCCATGGATGTGGCCCTGAAAAGTGGAAAAAAAAATTCTGTGCTGAAGACTCACAAATGTTATCTGTAGCACAGAGGCTTTCTGCTTTCCCAAACTGGAAATTAATTTCAAGCTAACTTCTCAGCATCTTTTACATCTTTTTCCTCATAGACACCACAAATCATAACTGAATTCCGATTTTCCCTTGAAAACTAACTTTATGTGCACCCAGTTTCTGTGGTTCAGTCCCACCCCTACTGTTTTCTATAAAAAGTTCCAAACCTGGGCTTCCATAAGGTTTGGGGGCATGCAAAACATTGTTTCCACTTGTGGTCTTTTAATTCTGTTTGTTCCCTCTGATTGGAATGTCCATCAAAAATCCACATGAATAACTCTCTCAACGATTTTCTTTTTGGAATTGTTGCATTTTCAGTGATGTCTGCCTGGACCCTCCCAGGTAAAATCCTAAGCCACTCTCTTCCCAATCCGACCCCAGACTTTGGATCTCCCGACTGTGTATATTTTCCTTTTGTCTTGTATGAGGGGCCGTTTGGGGGCGGGAGAGACATAGATTTATTTTAAGTTTATATCCCTTGCTAGAATGCTCAGTTCTAGGGTTTTTTGCATTTTTTCCTTTCTGCTTTAAGATGTCTCTCAAGTGTCTAGAACAGTGATGGCACATATTAAATGCCGAAGAAATATTGAATGAATAAATGGGCTTTTAAAGCAAAGATACTTAAAATTTAACCAATTATCCCTCAGAAGGAGCCTCTCTGTAGTTTTTCTCTTTATTTTACAACCTAGAAAAAAAAGGGTCTAGAGTTATTATTATTTCAAGAAGGGCTTTTTGCATACTTTTATGATCATATTTTTCTGGATACTTTCTCTTTCTTCATATCTGTTGTCGATCATTCCTACCACATTTTCTCCTCTGTTGTTGGGCCATCAGTTCTCCCTCCACTCTGTTTATACCAGACACATCAATGGCTTCAACGAGCTTATTTGAATTTACAGTCCCTAATTTATCTGACCAGAGCAGATATTTGAGTAAACTGCAGGCTGAAGGGGTTGGGAACATGCCACCCTCAAACCTGCTTCTCTGGCACATTAATAATTATTTTGAACTGAAGGCAATTAAGAAACAGCAGGTGCGGAAGAACTCTCTGATCCCCCCACCCTTCTACGGAAAAGTAGATCATAAAATTTCCCATTTGCCAGGAGGCGAACATTCTTAGCACCAGAGAGGGAGTCAATGCCAAAAGGGACCTGCGGAGAACGAACTTCTTTTGGCCATTTAGCATGGCGCTTACCTCGTTCAGTTCTCACAGTGGTTTCATGAGGAAGGCGTCTTTAGACCCATTTTACAGATGGGAAACTGAGGACAGGAAGCTGACCACTTTGGCCAAGATCACACAGCTAGAAAGTGGCTAAACTAGGATTTGAAGCTCATTATATCTGTGAGATTTAACACAAAGTTCCTTCATGTATCAACTTCAGTTACATAATATTAAATATGATTTGATGTACCAACAAAAAAAAGAATTTGAGTGGTTTTTTTAAATTGTTAGATTCATGTGTACCATGTCGGTTTCTTTCCTTTGGGGAGGTAGAGGTAACTGTTTTCTTTCTCCTCGTTTTATGTTCATGATTAAAATTTTAAAAATTAAAAAAAAAATCTGTGCAAACAAACGTGCTAAAGTAATGCTTATTTTCCACTGGCTTTCCCCCTCATTTCTTAGTCAGTGTCCCACAGTTTACCGCCCCCGGAAACTTAAACCCTTTCCTTTATCTTATCACTCCATCACAAATTTATCATTCTTTGTTTAAAAACGCCTGTAAACTCTCGGTCCTAACAGCTCCTTCAGGTCTTCGTTTTTCCTATGAAATTCCCCCTGTGCACATAAAAATAGTAAATAAAATTTATCTTTTCCTGTTATTCTATCTTAGGTCAGTTTAATTCTCAGGTCTAGTTGCAAAACCGAAGAGGGTGGTAGGAGAGTTGTATTTCTCCCCTGCAAGGCTTCTGTGGATCTTTTGAACAAATGCCATCAGGTACTTTGCCTTCGAAACAGGCACACCTGAATTTATCACGTTTTGCCCACTCTCCCCCGTTTGTACTTAATGAACAAAAATTTCCTCCTCTTCCTTCATTCCCCTTTTACGTGAGTGCCACCTTACTGCCTATCCCCTGTGCTATGCATTTCACTTCTTTGTTTTCCTCACTGACTTTCATAACCAACACCTTCTTAGGTATCTTTGGAATCTGTCCTTTCCTCCATCCCTGGAGCCAGAATGGGTGAATTTGAACCCTGATTCTGCCAGGGGTTAGCTAATTAGCCTTTAGCAACTTATTTAACTTCTCTGTGTCCCAGTTTTTTTCCACTGCATGTTGAAAATAATAACAGTTTCTGCCTCATTGGGTTATTGTCAAAATTAAAAGAGTTGATGCCTATAAAGCATGTAGATCATAGTCTGGAACACAGTCAGTAAGTATTAACCATTATATTTATACCACTCCTCTACTTTAAAATCCTCAGTGACTCCTTTGGGAAGAATAGTGAATATCTAGGTTTGCTTTCACTTGCTAATCTTGCCACTGAACCCTTTGCTCTCTGCTCTGCTGTAGGGAATTTTTTTCAGGTCCTCTGAGATGCTTGTTCTCTGTTCACGTCTGTTCCTATAGACACACGCTCTGCCTGTCGCCTCTTTGGTCGGTATTGTAGCTGAGCCTGAAATTCTTCATGGAGCCCTGTGTCTCCACCATTATAATGCTTGTCGTGTTGTGTTGCTCGTTTATATGGCCTCACTGTATTGCTATCATTTTAAGCGAAGGGAGAATGTCTGTCTCTCTTGCAGTTCCTAGATGAAGGTACTTGGTTTTAATGTTTGTTGAATGAATGTTGACTTGGCAAGAAGTTCAAGTTTATAGCTCCATTTAATTCCTATGACACAATCTAGATTTATTTGACAACATTCAGGCATTTAATTCTAAATAAGTTTTAAAAATAACACAGTCAATTACAGTTTACTAAAAACACATTTTTTCAATGACAAGGGGTCTCTTGAAGGGGCAGACTCAGTTTCATCTTGTTTTGCTGTTAAAAGATCTTATGACTCTATTAAGGTCAATGTGTTATACAATCTAATTTTAATTAAGACTTGAAAAATGCCAACACTTCACTGTAATATAAAAGAGAGTTCAGAGATTAGTGGTGTTAATATGCTTAGTAATATTAAATGACTGATTATAAAAAGAATTTTAGATTTATTGATCAGATGTGTAGATATGTTGTTCAACTTGACTTCTAATAAAAAAAACCTACAAGTTTAAAACTGTTTTGAAGACTCCTATAACATTCGACCTTTAAAATTTTTATTTGAATCAGTGTCTAAATGTAGATTGCAGTACAGTGTGCCCTATTCATGTAATGGTTTTAAACTTTTGCTCTATTTCATTTTATTCTCAACTGATAAACTTCACATCAAGAAGTCAAAAATGAAGAATTAAAGTTGTTTTTATTTTAACAAATTATAAATTATATATTATAATTTATAATAATTATATATTGTAATTTACAAAAGTAAATATAAATATGTAATATATATTATAGTTTACATTATAAATCAATGTAAACTCTATATATAAAATACACACACATATATGTATAAAATAGTCAGAAAGCAAGAAGTGGGAGTGGAGAAAACCCGAAGACTTATTTCCTTTCTCTGCCTATCCTGACTTTTATACATGAAATATATTTAAACACAACTGTATAAATAATATATAGTAAAACAATGTTTGACATGGTGATCATTGTATATATTGGATCGTTGTATAACATTGCATTCAGGAGAACACATCAAAAAACAAAGAAATGGAAGTAAAGAATAAAATAAAATTTCATATTACTAGATGGTTAATCAAAAGGATGTCAGCAACTTGTTATTTTAAATTTACCTACTAATAGGAAATAATTACTCTTAACTTTTTAATGGGCTACCTGGTGATAATTTGCGCATTTATAATTTTTCTTTATAGTAATACAACAGAGCTTTAAAAAATAATGAATGAACTTAAGAACTTAAAGTCTAAACATGTAACTCCTTTGCTCAAGTATCTTTAATGGCTGTGCATTTCCTGTTACAATGAAGTCCGAACTTCTCTCATAGTGAATATCTCCTAGGATCTGATTTCTACTTAAGTTTCCTCACTCTACTCCTCTTTTTAAACCATATTTCCACCTACTATACATTTTCTCACCCAGACCCAACACATCCCCTGCTTCAGTACCCTTTTTCTTTAGAATCATCAACTTGTTCGTTATATCCGTCAGCTTCAAGTTTCCTCGTCATTGTTAAAGAAAGTTTATTCATTTCCAGTGTCCAGCTCAGAAGCAAACATCTTCTGGGATCTCTTCTTGGCCCTCCTCAGCGAGAAGCCGTCGGTTTTTGTCCCACTTCACGTGCTTACCGTCTGCTTCGGAGACGGCAGGTCGAGCTCCAAGCCCATCTCCTCCTTTCTCCTAGCCTCACTCACAGCGGCGTCCCCAGTGCTTTGCGTATCAGACACGCGTCATAAAGTCTCACTGAGTTACATTGAAAGTGTGCTTAGGTACATTGTAGAACATTTTGGAAGGCTTTTTGTAGACTGTACTGTTGTTATTCATAGTGGTCTGCATTCACGACAGTAACCTGTGGTCCTCCTTTCCTCCTTAATTTCCTGTAATTCGCCCTGCCTTCCTTCTAAGCCCTGCTGATATCTGACGCTCAGAAGACTTCTTGGGAGATAGGCAAAAAGTTATAGAACTAAAAGATGTTGTCAGTTTTCCTATTCTATTAATGATTTGATACTAGAAGTAGGTTATTTTTGTTTAATGAGCATTGATTGAGTACCCCAGAAACCTCAAGACACTCAAATTTACCCTGGGAAAATAGAAATGAACATGATCTTTCCCCTAAAAATATCACAGTCTCCTGAGAAAGCCAGACCCAAGCATGGACAATTCTATTAAAGATGAGTAAGTACTAAAATGGGAGTCCATTGTGACATTGTTGAGTCTTTGAAATGATAATGATTCAGATACTATTGGCTAGTTATTAGGCTTTTTTCATTTGTACTTAGATAATATTTCTCTTATAAAGCTAGAGCTTTTTTTGTTTTTTTGTTTTCTCTTACTAGTGTGAAAATGCAGAAAACTCACTTATGCCTAAGTCTTCACTGGATGGCAAATTATTCAGCAATTGCCAGGCAGAGTTTTTGAGACTTAGGAATGAGACAGTCACCAGCCTCATGAAGCTTACCTCCCCCTTCCTTCCTTCCTCTCTCTCTCTCTCTCTCTCTCTTTCCTTCCTTCCTTCCTTCCTTCCTTCCTTCCTTCCTTCCTTCCTTCCTTCCTTTCTTTCTTTCTTTCTTTCTTTCTTTCTTTCTTTCTTTCTTTCTTTCTTTCTTTCTTTCTTGTCTTTGTCGGGCCACACCTGCAGCATACAGAAGTTCCCAGGCTAGGGATCAAATAGGAGCTATAGCTACCAGCCTATGCCAAGCCATAGCAATGCCAGATCTGAGCTGTGTCTGCAACCTACCTCACAGCTCACAACAACACCAGATCTTTAACCTACTGAGCAAGGCCGGGAGTAGAACCCGCACCCTCATGGATGTTAGTCAGGTTCCTTAACCTCTTAGCCACCACGGGATGGGAGCTCCAGCTTACCTTTTCTTGAGTGAGAGATCTAAAGTACTCATGTAGGTAAATAAATATCTGAGTACTTTAGATGATGATACATGATACAAAGAAAACAAAACAGGTAATGGACTTAAGGCTTCGGGACTCTCCCCAGGGAAGACCCCTTTGAACAGCTGATACCTGAGCTAAAACCTAAATGAGATCATGGTTGAAAGGCTTGTCTTCAGAAAAATACCATCGCAATATAGTTGTGTATCTTTTCACAAGGCATTCATTCTATTTGGATCTTTATTCTAGTGGCTTTTAAATGAAGGAAGAAGGTAACTCTGCTTCCCAGGTAATTCTGCTTACCTGGTCTAAGACTTCAGCTCATCTGGGTAGGAAGTGCCATTGAAGCTTCTCATCATAGGTCCTTTTATGTATTTTTGGTAAGAAATCCTAGACTATCACAAGCATACAAGCTCATTCTCCCGGAAAAACAAAAACAAGTTGTTAATAGAAAGATAAATACCTGGTTGTCTCCAAAAAATTTCACAACAGTTATAATAAATAAGTGCATCTCCCTTTTTGAAATATATAAAATGTGGTTATTCAGTTTATAACATCTTTTAATGATATTGCAATTATATGCTCTGAGTAAAATTAGTCAAATGAATTTTCTTAAGATTGAATTTAATGGTAAAAGGCCCAATAATATTGTGTGGTGCAAATACATGTCCAGAAGAGTATGGTATGTCCTTGATCCTGGTATGAATCTAAGAGACTTTTCACACTTCCTAATTTATATTTAATTTTCAGAAGGTCAAAAGTGACTTTAGGAGTTCCCTCGTAGCTCAGCAGATTAAGGATCCAGCGCTATTACTGCTGTGGCCGTGGTTATAGCTATGGTGCAGATTTGATCCCTGGCCTGGGAACTTCCTCACGCTGTGGGTATGGCAAGAAAATTAAAACAAAAATTTTTTTTAAGTGACTCGAGTCTAGTCCATAAACTGTATAATGAGAGGAGTAATATCTAATATTAGTATGCCCCCAGCCACTCTCGAATTTAAACTTAGTGAGACTTATTTTCTTGGATAGTTCACACCTTATTGACTGGTTAGAAAACATGAGTTTGTCCAGAGGCACACAGAAATTTAGTGGCATAACCGGAATGTAAATTTCCAGTAGCCACTCCTGTTCGGTTTCTAGTGTTTTAAAAACTGAAATGAATTAACATTTAGTTTCTGACAAAGGTATTGTTGATTAAGTTAACTTCTCAAAAGTTTAGCTTATTTCCATCTGTTGAAACCATTAGGTGTTTTTTTGTTTGTTTAAAGATAAACTCTGAGCCAGTCTTATTTTCTTCCAACTTTATAATACAAAATTTAGGTCAGAAAAGATATGCATATCAGAAAAGAGAAATCAGTGAGAACTGCTAGACATGACAGTGATGTCCCCGTACCTCAGTTTAGTCAAATTCTTTGAATATTTCGCATTCAACTTTGGTTTCTAATTATAGTTAAGCTCATTTCTTTGTAACCAAATTAAATGAAAACCGACTCGTTTTTAAAGAAATGTTGAGCTAATGAAAGCAATGCAAATAACTAGTTTGATGCCTCCCAGAAAAAAAACCCAAACTAACTTTATCACCAGATGTCATTCTTGGGTAAAATGCATAAATGTATGGGGAAAACAAAATGCAGATATTCTTTGACCATTGAAGAGTTGTAACTAGTTAATTGGCCTTCATTAAAGTGGTAACGGGGACATGTCAACAACCTTTGGAAAGTGTACACAAACTGTATTAATTAAAAAGCTATTGAGTTGGACTTAACTGTGCTGTCTTGCTAGCAGAAAGCAGCTTAGTTCGCTCCTCTAAAACACACGATGAACTATTTAATACACACGTTGCTCCCAGTCCCCCACAGAAGGGAAGTTGTATAACAGGCCCATTTATGAAGACTGCATTGCAGAAGGGTTATTCCTTCCCAATCCCACTTCAGTGTGAGTATTTTGCTATCGTCAGGGATGACATGTGCTTTATTCGGTGAGGACCTGTCTTCTTCCCACCCTGGACTTTGAGAGCAAATGAAAGCAAAGGTGTCATTGCACCCAAGCCCGTGTGAGCCAGGCCACCTCATGAGGCAGTAACATCATCACCTCTAACTTGCAGAGAAGTAACTTGCCCAGCGGCTCACACACGGTCAAGTGGCAGAGTCCAGCTACAAACTCCGTAGATATAGTTCCAAATCCTCCACTGATTTTAGCACAAGAGAATTATTTCAATCCTTATGTTGACATTTCCTTTCAGTTATACTTAGGCAATTAGAACAGGTGCTGTTTTAAGAATAAATACACATTAGATTTGTGTCTTGACCCACCCAGGTTTTAGTTTGCTGTTTCTGCAGTAAAGTTGGAAATCATTTGTGCTTTAAATAGGAGACTTCTCCCATATGCTGCGGGTGCGGCTCTACATAAAGGCAAAAAAAAAGACAAAAAAAAATAGGAGACTGCTCTGAAGAGTATGTCTTAGTTGGGAAGATGAGGTTGTTGAAATGTACTCAAAATATATAACTATGAAAACACATTGAGCCCTATACATTTTCAGCTGCAAAACCAAGATAATAAAGGGTGTCTGATTTATTTGCTGTCAATTTAAAGACAAGGCATTTTGGCCAAAGCAGTCTGTTGTGAACAGTTTCCTGTTTAGAACATTCTCAGAGTTGTCTGTAGCTGCCTCTCTTTCTTTTCTTCTTTTCTTTTTTTTCCTCCTCTTGCATTTTTTAAATTTAAGATATTAAAAGTGATAAAGGCAGGACATAAACAATTCATTAATATTAAAAAGACTGCTCCTTAAACAACAGGCATAATTTCCATTGCATATGGAATTTTCAGAGCATTTCTCATGAATTCAGGGGATCACCTCATTCTAGAAAAAAAATACTTCCTTGCGCTCAAGAGGTCAGTGTCCTCTGTTTGGCTTCAGAAAACACCTAAACTTTTTGTTTGTTTGTTTATTTGTTTGTCCGTCTGGCACCTCCTTTTTTTGGCATATCCTGTTGACATCACCCAGGTAGAGAACTTCCTGGAAAGCAGGTCATACTGCTGTTTTCCAGAAATGCTTTTAAAGTCTGGCTTCTAGGTCATGCTTTAAACACAGAACAAATAATAGAGTTAAGCATACTGTGTGACAGTGCCCAGTCATTAAACACACGAGATTTTTTTTTTTGTTTGTGAAAAGTATTCAAGGTACAAGGAGAACTATTTTCCATGAAAGTCCAGTGATGTTGGTTTTTGGCCAGAGCATGGGATCACCTGGGAGAATATCAAGAAAACCAGCTTTTATCAAAAGGCCAATTAGTTTTTGAAGCTGGTGTTAATTGACAGCCAAGGTGTTTCATTATGAAGCTGAGTTTTTAACAGTTGTTCCTTGGTTACTGTGAAAACACCAGCCGAGAGCAAGCTTTGCGGTGCGGCGGCCGTTTCCCAGCCTCTCCCACATCCTCTGCCAGCTTGTCAATCATGTGAGTCCTGTTTTAAAACAACTTTATGCTGCCTGGAAAGTTCCTGTGTTGGCTGTTTATTCTGGACTCGATGCATATTTCGTAATCGACATGTTCAAGAATGATCATTGTCAGACTGCAGGTGCTGTGTTTTTCTGCTTTGCGATTCTCTCTGTTTGAGTGAAACCTTGAGACCTTACTGGAAGAACTGTCTTTTCTTGTAACCTGGAGCACAAAGCTCACCCCAGGAAGTACATAAATTGTAACTAGAGAGGTGATTCTTCTGGATGAAGCAATGAGAAATGTGGTCCTTTATCTCTCTGTGTGCGTGCACCTACTGCTGACTTCTTTTTTTTTTGAAGAAAAACCACCTGAGGGCCATAGGTAGCAAGTTCCAACTGTTTATTCCCCTCCCTAATAGTAAGCAGCAGAAAGTGTATTTCTCTCCACACATAACACATCCAGAGACCCTGGGAGGATGTACGCTTTGATATTTTCCTCATCCTGACGTTTTACTAGCTGGCTAAGAAAAAAATTGTTTTGCTCAGTGAGCCCTTAACCTATAGGCAGCAGATTCTTGCATTATCCTGTCTAGCGTCGTCCTTTTGATTTCTGTCATGTTCAGCATCTCGTTTTATGGTGATGTATAGAAACAATCATATTTTTGTGGTGATGTGATAAAAGCGTTAGTTTAAATTACTTGCCAACAGTTTCCCAGCCAAATCATTTAATTATGTGATTAGAGTCCTGCTGAAGACTTTGCTGTTGATTTAAAGAAGCAAGCATGGCTCTACCTGCTGTCCTTTAAGACAAAAGCAGTTTTTCCCGTTGCCTTGCGAAGTCTCAGCTAGGGTTTTACAGAACAAAATCAAGAATGCTTCCACTGCAGCATGTCACAGGGGAGGCTGGGACAATACCGAACTCATGCACACTGCTGATCCTTGCTTGCTGGGCACGTGTACACCTGGATTTCTGACAGCTCTGTGGGTTCACCAGAGGCCTGTGCCGTCCTGTTCTTCCCTCCTAGGCGATGGTCGAGACAGTTAACAACCTCCTCCAGCCACAAGCCCTGAACGCGTGGAGAGACCTGACTACGGGCGATCAGCTACGTGCAGCCACCATGTTGCTTGACACCGTGGAGGAAAGCGCTTTTGTGCTGGCTGATAACCTTTTGAAGACTGACATCGTCAGGGAGAACACAGACAATATCCGTGAGTGACCTTTGTTACACAGACGGGCCAGAGAGGATCGAGAGAAAAGCATCACCTTGAGCAGCAGAGGAGGGGGAAGAAAAAAGTAGCATCTTGGGGAGTTCCCTTCGTGGCTCAGTGGTTAACGAATCCGACTAGGAACCATGAGGTTGCGGGTTCGATCCCCGGCCTCGCTCAGTGGGTTAAGGATCCCGCGTTGCCGTGAGCTGTGGTGTAGGTTGCAGATGCGGCTCGGATCCTGCGTTGCTGAGACTGTGGTGTAGGCTGGTGGCTACAGCTCCAATTTGACCCCTAGCCTGGGAATCTCCGTATGCTGCAGGTGCGGCCCTACAAAGCCAAAAAAAAGGTATCATCTGTGGGGGACCAGATATTATAAGAGATACTTTATTTCACTGGAGATGAGTTATTCCTTTCCTGTATTTAGGATAGTACCTGTCATTGGTTCAGAAGTGTCCTCCCGGTCATGTCTGTATAGGACCTTCCAATATTAGATGCATTAGCTGAGATCACTTACTGTGACCTCCACTTATTCGTAGTTTTTATGTATGCGTGATTGTATCTCTGTATGGATGGTAGTATTTTAAAGTTTACCCCTATGGGCCCCTTCAGTTATAATAAGGATGTCTCTGAACTGTAAACTATGAAGCAGTCAGTCATTTAAGTGAAGGTAATAAAACAGTTTTGGATAATTGTGTTATTGACTCATAAAGTGTATAAATCTATTTTTAGTGTGTATAAGGATCTAGCCCACGGTTTTATTTTAGAAGATTTGACAAAGCCATTTCAAACTTATTAGATTTAATGATCGATTAGTGTCGATATAACAGTACAACTCTAGATTATAAAAGGATTTTCACTTAATTCCTAAAGATAACATTTTGAAAGTAAACTTACAGTCAGTGGCAAATCATGAGAGTTTGAGCTTGAGTTCTAAACTCGAGGCTTTATAACTGATATTTTTCTATTCTTATTTACTGGATTTTAGTAGCATTTATCTGCTTTATTTTGAAAAAAAATTAAAATATTAAAAAAAAAAACCTAAGTAAGAGACTGAACTACTGTGAAATTTGGCAAGTTGAGCATTAATTCCAGTGTTTTGCTTCCAGAAATATTTTTAATAATTGGATTGTCCTAACTTTGGCATGTTTCTCAATGAGCACTGATATCTCCTTGCCGTGAACAGAACTGGAAGTTGCGAGGCTAAGCACAGAAGGAAACTTAGAAGATCTGAAGTTTCCGGAAGACGTGGGTCATGGAAGCACTATCCAGCTTTCTGCGAATACGCTGAAACAAAACGGCCGAAACGGTGGGTAGAGTTTATTAAGCTCGATGGAGCTGGACTTGTCATTTATTGATAGTGTCTGGGCTTGGAATTTTAGGTCCGCCATCTAAAAGCTCTTCTTCTCCTCTCCCTCCTTATTCTTTCTTCTCCTCTTTCTCCTCTTCCTTATCTCCTGCACCAACAATATTGCACTAATATTGGCTCTACAAAATTCTTGGTTAGATTTGGCAGTTCTGTTATATATCAGTTGTAGAAAAATGTCTTAAACTTGGATGTAAAGGAAATTAATAAACAGCAAAATCCAGATGTTCTGACTTTTTGTCTTAAGGAGTAACTCTCACCGAGTTGACAGATTTAGTTTCTAAAAATTTTAATGGAAATTTTACTTACCATTTTAAAATATGTTTTTTTTTCTTATTCACTTCTTTTGGTGGGTATTTCCATGCTTTTCTTTTGCAAAGCATATAGAGAATATAAATGTAAGGAAGTGGTTTTGGGAAATGGAGCTGGTAGAAACAGGTCATTTAGTACTAGATTATATTCACTGAATATTGGTAAATTTACATAAATAATCTATAGAGAAAGGATGTCTCAAGCCTCACTAATATTAAATTTTTTAAACATACTTTTTGCTAAGAAAGTGAATGTGATAGTGAGATGACCTGAGATTATAGCAGCCAGCTCAAAGCTGATGTATCAGCTTGCAAGGTGAATAGTTTTGATAAAAGAAGAGCCTGTTAAATAATATCAAGAAAAACAAATTGTACTTGCTGCCAGCAGAACACAATTCTATATGTGTTGGAAACCTTGTAAGACTGAAATTAGAAATACTATTACATTGCTAATTTGACTGTGAATTTTGAGGCAGCAATAAAAATTTCTATAGAACAAAATCATTCTTACATTAGTTTCCTTACTGGCGTCCCTTCTTTGACTCTTGCCCCCAACAGTGTATCCAGTTGACAAGCGTTCTTCTGGTCGACCTTTGTATTTATGTCAAAGGTCATAAATCCGACCAGTTCGTCTCCAGTCTCCCTTAGAATGAAATCAGATGATTTAATAGCCCTACCCCCCCGCTCCCTGGACCACTTCCTTCCTGCCTTATCTGCTGCACTCACCGCTGACTTCAGCTTGCTCTCTGTGATCCAGGCACTCTAGTCTTGATTCCATTTTTTTTTAAACTGAGATATAATTAACGTATAATATCACACTAGTTTCAGGGGTACAAAATAATGATTTGTTATTAGTACATATTGTGAAATGATCACCAAGTCCAGTTACCATCCATCACCATACATAGGAACAATTTTTTTCTTGTGAGGAGAACTTTTAAGATCTACTCTCTTATCTACTTTCCAAATAGACAACATAGTATTATTACTTATGGTCACTATGCCGTATATTACATCCCCATGCTTATTTATTTTATAAAGAGAAGTTTTTACACCCTCTTCACCCATTTTGCCTACCCCACCCCTCACGTCTAGCAACCTGAAGGCTGTTTTCTGTATTGTCTGTTTGTTTGTTTTTAAGGGCCTACATACAAGTGAGATTATACATTTGTCTTTCCTTATCTGACTTATTTCACTTAGCATAATACCCTCAAGGTCTTTCCACGTTAAAGCAAATGGCAAGAGTCCCCATTTTCTGGCTGGATAATGTTCCATTTCCCATTTTATATCTGTCTGTAATCACATGTATAACATTTTCGTTATCCATCCATCCATCAGCGGACACTTAGCTTGTTTCTATGTCTTGGCTATTGTAAACAATCCGGCGGTGAATACAGGCGTGCATAGGCCTATTCCAGTCAGTGTTGGTTTGTGTCAGGTAAATACTCAGAAGGAGAATTGCCAGGTCACAGGGTAGTTCTATTTTTAGTTTTTTATTTTCCATAGTAGCTACATTAACTGTATTTTTGCCAACATACAGGGTGGTTCCCTAGTTTAGTCCTGATTCTCTTCCTTGAACACATCAAGAGTGTTCGTTCCTTCATCAGATGTTTGTATTTTCTTTCTTCTGGAATGCAATTTTTGTATTTCTTTTTATAGAAGCTTCTTCATCAGTCACTGCTCAGTATAAATCTTACGCTTAGGAAGGTTTTCCCTGTCTCCCTGAAGGTAGACAGTTCTTTCCCCATCACTCTTTTCCCATTAGCTATTTTATGCCAATGCTCCTGAGAAGCATTTATTTACTTACCATTATATGAAATTATACTATTGTTATTATTAATTATTTTTAAGTTGCCTGCTTATTGTCCAGTCCTTTCTCTAGGAGGTGCTCTACGTGAGAGCCAGGACCTTTTCTAACTTGTTCACTGATGTAATCCTAGTACCTGGCACATGGACGCAAACACTAAAGACATCAAATAAATATGAATTTTCAGATACAAAACTAACAAAGACTGAAACATGTCTATAGTAGTGTGTACTATGTTTTGTGCGCATTTAAATACCGTGTGTGTGTTTTAGGACACATTTAAGCATTAATTTTGGAATGGAGAATCTGTAACAATGGTCCGGGACCAATGTGTCTAATTGCACTGGTAAAACAGGGCGGGCTGACAACATGACACCATTCCACTAGGAGGAATTTGTATGAATTATCAGCCACTTATAAATCAATTAAAAGGCAAGTCATTACTGTCAATAAGAAAAATATATAGTCATTCCTAAGTTTAACCTTCCAAAAATGAGCACTTTTATATTAAGTCTGGAGGGGAAGAACTAAAATTAAACGCTGTGTTGTTTTAGTCAAGGAGTATGTAGTGAATTACTGTTGTTCGGGTGAGAAGTTTAAGAATGCGCCTTCCCTTTAGGTAGCTCTTACCGTAGTCGCTGGGTTACTGAAAGGATAGTAGACACCTTACAGAATCACCGAGAAGGCTTGAGAATCAGGCCCAGAAAATGTAAAGATCCAGGAAGCTGATGGCAGCCTGTGTGCTCACAGAACCGCTGCCGTGAGGTGCCACGCTGCCACAAAGGGGGGCTGCTACTCCGCCACCTCCTGCCTCCCGGAGTCCCCAGCTCCTCACCTGGGACCTGGAGCTGGTGCACCTGACTGGCTGCATTTACCTGCGGTTCCCAGGGAGGTCAGGAGAGCAAGCCTGTGTCCCTTCTGTAGCATAAGTCCCCAGGAATAGGAAATTTCCCAAATGTGGAGCACAACTTAGATGTTGGACAGCTCCCTCCCTCCTCAAAAAATATTATTATTATTATTATTATTTTGCCTTTATTCCCACTTGACTCTTAAGATTCAGGGAAAAGGACTGGGACTTCCTTGTCTCAGTTACCTCAGTAGTCAGGGCAGTGCTTGCCTCTTGATGAACCAAAATGAATTTACACTGGAAGTAAGACAGAGGGCTTGACTTATTTTAAGGAAGGAAGGGATATGATTAAAAAAAAAAGTTGTAAAAGAAGATTAATTTTACAGAGGAGTCGTTATGTGTAAGAGATTGTCATAAGGGAAAAAAAGATAGAAGGACATATGGAGGTAGTGACCTTAAAAGAACATGACAGTTGAGTTTTAAGACAGGTAAAGATTTTGACTCTTTGCTTTATTTTTGCTTTGATTGCAGTTAAGATATAATTTACACACAATAAGATACACATATCTTAAGAGTTTAGCTTGATGAACTTGACAGTTGTACATTCCTCTGTGATAGCACATAAAATAAGATAAAAAAAACCTTTTATTACCCAGACGTCCAGGTGCCTTTTTCCAGTCTTCTAACCCCACCCTCCACCTGTTGAACTGTTTTCTTCCCATTACTGTTTCTGTAGACAAATTTTGCCTGTTCGTAGACCTCATGTAACTGCAGTCATACCATATATATACCCTTTTTATGTCTGTATTCTTTAATTTGGTGTGATATTTTTGGAATTCAGTCATTATGTTCCATCTATTATTGGCTTGTTCTTTATTAATGTGTGGTAATTCTATTATTTTAATAAGCCATGGTTTATTTATTCTATTGGTAGATTTCTGAGTTGTTGCTAGTTTGGGGCTGTTTTGAATAAGCATGCTATAGTCATTCTCATACAACTTTTTTTTTCTTTGTGGATATATGTTTTCATGTATTTAGGAAGGTAGATATATGTTTAATTTCCTAAGAAATTGCCAAACATTTCTTCAAATTGTTGAATGATTTTACACTCCCACCAGCAGTCAGCAGCATGCCACTGTTCCACATTCTTACTAACAGTGGTGTGGCTAGACTTTTGCAGTGTGTATTTTATTTATTCTAGTGTGTATGAAACGGTATGTCAATGTAATTTTAATTTTTATTTCCCTAATTTACTAATGATGTTCATAATTTTTCCTGTGTCTGTTTTTAAGAGTGTGTTTATGTGTTTTGCCATCTTAGTATGTTATTTTTTTTAATATTGAGCAGCTGAAATGCTTTATATAAGTCATATGTATGTATATTTCCTAGTTTGTGGCTTACCTATTCATTTTCTAAATGCCATATTTTGATAGAGACCAATTTTCAACTCTGACAGCGTTCAGTTTACCATTTTTTCTTTTATGGTTAGTGGTTTTTTGGGGTCTTATCCAGGGTATCTTTACCTTCCCCAAGATCACAAAGATACCCTATATTTTGTTCCAGAGGCTCCATTGTTCTGATTTCTGTGTTGAAGACTGTGATCCTTCTTAAATTTAGTTGTGAGTATGGAGTGAGTGAGATAGGGAATGAGGTTCATTGTTTTTTAATACTGATATGTAGTTATTTCAGCATCATTTGATTTTCCTTTCCTCATGAATGACTTGGCACTTTGGTTGAAATGAATGTTTGAATTCCGTTGTGATTATATACCAGACAGATTTGATTATAGTCTAATTAGAACTACCTAATCTAACTGGAATGTAGAAGCTAATAGGTTTCTTCCCAATTTACATGTACTTATTTCAGGAGAGATCAGAGTGGCCTTTGTCCTGTACAACAACTTGGGTCCTTATTTGTCCACGGAGAATGCCAGCATGAAGCTGGGAACAGAGGCTATGTCCACCAACCATTCAGTTATTGTCAATTCCCCGGTTATTACAGCAGCAATAAACAAAGAGTTCAGCAATAAGGTTTATTTGGCTGACCCTGTGGTGTTCACGGTTAAACATATCAAGGTAAGAAAATGGCAGGTGAAGTTTTGTTGTCCACATTGTCTGTATGTGTTATATATAAGGTGAGCATCAAGTGTCTTAGTTTTCGTTTTTCCCTATTAACTGACACGTAGCAGTTTGTTATCTATAAAATTATTAGTAATTTTTTCTGCTAATCATCAAAAATGACAGAGGAGAATAAGCCTGCATATGTATATATTTAAGGTAAAACGTTCATGGATGGATTTATAGACGCTTTTATAATTAAGAAGAACTCGCGATACGCTCAGTGGAACTGAGCATTACCTTCACCTCTGGTGTTGCAAGGAATTATGTCTTTGTCTGTAGTTTTTCTTTCGGTATAGGCAAAGATTGTGTTGTAAACTGGACACAAATTTTTAAAGACCATCCTTTCAGAAGTTGATTGTGCAGAGCAAATAACTTTACTTTGCGGTATAATCAGTGGGATTCTGAGACTTAATACTAATATTCCTTCAATGTTAATTTTTTAAAATAAACTTACCTCTAACCAGGGGAATAAACAACAACATATATTCAAATTCGCTTAGAACTGATAAGCCCCACTTAACATGAAAACGCATGTAGGCATTTCCGTAAAAATTGAAATATAATAAGAAGCTGTGTTAGCTGTAAAGAAAATGCCTACCTAATTTACATAATCATAAAGTAGTTATTGGCTTTATTGATCTTTTTTTTTTCCTATAGCAGTCCGAGGAAAATTTCAATCCCAACTGTTCATTCTGGAGCTACTCCAAGCGCACGATGACGGGCTATTGGTCAACCCAAGGCTGCCGGCTCCTGACAACCAATAAGACACACACTACATGCTCTTGTAACCACCTGACCAACTTTGCAGTTCTGATGGCACACGTGGAAGTGAAGGTAAGATATATACCATAAAATGAAAATGTCTTAGCGTACAGTTAAGACACTACCTCTAAAAAGCCCCAACTCAACACCTGACTTGAGAGTGTTTCTACTTTCACAGTAATGATATTCAAGAACTCTCTGGTGTTCAACCACATCCTACGAGATGATCAAAGAACTCTTTTGTTCTATTATCAGTATAGCTGGTAAAATTGAAATTTGCTTATAAAATACAATTTTGCTAATAAAACTTGCCCTGTTCATCACTGCTTTTATTTTGTATGAATAAATATCAAAACATATCCTTGCAAGCAGGGCAAGATAGAACCCCAGCACCAGAGGCTGGTGTGATGGGGTTAGGAAGCCGGGGTCTGGCGGGCTGAAGACCAAGGAGCTGTGTGTGGAATTAAATGCTCTCGAGATGAGTCTTGGAAAAACAGATGCTAAGCAGAATGCACAAGGCATGGTCATGCATAGAGCCAGGTGAATGCTAACGTAATATAATGGTTCTGTCCATTCAAGAAGGTCTTATTCTAAGGAAAAATCCAGGTGATTGGTTGTTTCCAAAATCGGAAACACGTGCAGCTTGGCTGCATTAGTCTCCTCTGGTGTGACTGCTGGGCATGGAGGGCAGGAAGAGGATTTAGATTTTAGATATATTTAGGACGTAAAAATACAAAGGGATTATTACTTGGTTATAGAGATTGATAGCTGGATTAGTAACAAGAAATTACATATGTGTGAATTCTCATCTTCCTGATGTCAATAAAAATAGAGGTAGTGTCGTGTCCAATGCATTTTAAAACACGAAAACCGTGCCAAAGGTTCTATCTGCCTGGTATCATTGATCTGGTAATTTCATCCAAAATTTTCTTTGATGCTGTTGAATTTAGAGATGGACCAGGTATCCCAGAGGGAGGCCAAATCCCAGCTCAGTCAGCAGCTCAGGAGTAAATAACCTTAGCCGTGTCAGCACAGTCAAATGCTGGTCTTTGAAGGACTCCAAACCGTGTTTTGTCAGAGCTTCACAAACTGATCAAGCTTAGCAAGACTGGCTATACTCACGAGTGTTAGGTTTAAACCTGGCTTGTGTTCATATGGCTCTGGGATTCTGTAGCGTATGGAATAAGATCAAACCCAGAAAGATGGATCGTATTTCAAGCAACAACAAAATGTAATTTTTTTGCTCGGTTCACTGCATAACCACCTCTACCCAGTCCGTTACACAAGAATCTTGACTGTGACCCTTATTGTGTGTCAACAAGAGATTAGAAGAAATGGAAATCAATATTTTCCTTCTGCACTCAGTCACGGAGTAGGTGTGCTCTGAATTTCATATGCCACGATCTCTCCCGCTTCCCCGAGTCAGTCTCATCTTGATCACACGACATGATTTTTGAATTTTGAAAATGAAAAACAAGCAGAACGATCATCCCTGGAATTCCAAAAGGAAACACAGCAAACCAACCTACGTTAGACTGACGTCTAGAAAGGGACGCTAATTTCTCCGTGCGCAGTGAGATATACAAAAGCCAGTTAGAACAGATACCTATGTTTGCTAGTTATCACCTTTGAACTCCACAAGAAAATCTCTAAAGGAAACCAGATCATACTGGAGAGTTTTCGCTTGAGCTTGGAAAGAGAGCAAGGAGAGTTAGTTAGCTGAATGATGCCCTGGTGCCTGGGCCTTCTCTCCAGGGCCCGGCAGGGGACTGAACTGTGCCTTTCTATCATGTGTGTTATCTCTGCTGTTCATTCAGTACTTGCTTCGTTGTTTAACTGAAGTTTTTCAAGCACGAGGGGGAAGGTATTGACATGTTGTCTGTTACACAGTAGGCTCTCAATAAATGCAACCTCCTCCTTCCTTCTCATCTGCCAGCAACGTTACTAGAGTCATGTGAAGGGCCAGGCGAAGCTCCTGGCCCTCATGGAACACGCATGTTTGAGAGGAAGGAAAGGGTGGAGAAGTGAAGCTTCAGTCCTGATTGTGATGTCTTATAATTGGGGCTGCGCTGTGATTTCGGGACTCAGAGGAGGAGAGTGTTGGGCAGAGCTGCCCAGAGAGGGCTGGTCAGAAGCATCCCGCTCCGAGGGATGGTGGGATGGATGTATTTCGTCACATAGCCTGTGTAGAATTTCTATCAACCTCCTTCTTGGAACATTTTCTCAGCTTTGCCTTGAGTACACCGTTCTCACTCTTTTTTTTTATTATTGTCTTATTTAATGTTATTTTTTATTGGAGTATAGTTGATTTGCAATGTTGTGTTAGTGTCAGACGTATGCAGCAAAGTGATTCAGTTATACATATGCATATATCCATTCTTTTTCAGGTTCTTTTCCCTTGCAGGTTGTTACGGAATAATGAGTAGATTTCGCTGTGATAGTCCACAGGTCCTTGCTGATTATTTTATAGTGTGTATATGTTAATCCCCAACTCCTAATTTATCCCTCCCCACTCCCCAGCCTTTACCCTTTGGTGGCCCTAAATTTGTTTTTGAAGTCTGCCTCTGTTTTGTAAATAAGTTCATTTGTGTCGTGTTTTAAATTCCACATATAAGTGGTAGCATAGGATATGTGTCTTTCTCTAACTTACTCTGCTCATACTCTACTTCAAGCCCCTATCCTCTCTCCTCGGGTCTTTTTTACAGCCCTTTAACAGGCTCTCCTACTATCCTTAAATTTATTCTCTGCATAATTGCCAGAGGGGCACTCTTAAAATGTGAGTCACTCCTCTGATTCATTCTCAAAAAGCTGTCCTGTAATCCCTTTAAAATGCAAATAAGTACTTCACACCTTCCATCCAACCTGGATAACGTCTTACCTCAATGAGTGCAAAATCCCAAACTCTTTAGCAACACCTTTTTTTTTAAGCTGTATGGAAGTAGAGTTGATTCACAAGATTGTGGTAATTTCTGCCGGACAACGCAGTGATTCGGTCACGCATGTACACACACCCATTCTTGTGTAGACCTTTTCTGGCACAGACCGTCACGGAGTATCGGGTGGGGTCCCCTGTGCCTTCAGCACCTCTTCATCTCCCCTCCAGCTGCTCTTCCCCTTGCTCACTTGGCGTCCTTGCCCTTCCACAAACACATCAGGCAGGCTCTGCTTAGACCCAAAAGTCTCCCCCCGCCCCCGCCCCATAGCCACACGGTTGGCTTTCTCAGCTCCTTCAAGTCTTTGTCCCAGGGTCCCTTCTCAGAGAGGCTTTCTCTGTCCACCCTACTTAACATTTCGGGTTACCCAACCCTACAGAATACCTTAGGGAGTAAGGCAAGACATGTCTCTGGAATTTATAGTTTTTCGATGGAGAAAAGCCTTAAGACTGATTTTGGAATGCATGCTGAGAAATGGTCAGTTGAGGCAGGTAAAAGAAGGAAAGATGAGCTCCAAGGTGGCAACACAGCTGATGGACTCCTTTGGGTTTTTTCTCCTTCTCTTGTCTAAGGGAACATTTGATTATCTTCTCTTTTAGATACACAAGTAATCGTTATGCAAATTTATGTAAAGTAATTTTATACCAAAGTGTGGTAGTATTTATGGCATTTGAAAAACCTCTCCATTAATGGAGTCACCTGCTGGTGTATTTGTCTGTTGTTCAGTGAAATGTCTGTCTCTTGTCTTACCAGCCATTCTCTTTGTGAACACCCTTTGCCGGGAAGAGTATTTTAGTTTGCAGGATCATAAGTTTCAAATTAATTGACTAATTAACATTTCTACTGTGGATTTGTAAAGCACAGTAACAAATGCTTTAGAAAACGGTCTGAGGATTTATATTACCTCTAACTTTTCCTTCTACTCAAATAGAATTCTTTGGGAGATAAAAAAAGAAAAAATCTCCTTACTCATTCCTGTCAGTTCAACTTGACATTGATTTTTATTATCTTTAAAAGGCTTCGCTTTCCTTAGTTTGATGCTTTCATCTTTCTCCCTCCCTCTCTTTCCTTTTTACCTGAGTATATTCTGTTGCCCGCACTCCAACTTTATTCCAGTCCAAGTATAGGCGGTTTTTGTTTTTCTTTTTTGCTCTTTAAAATCATTGTAGTTTTTTCCCCTTTAATTTAGAATTGATTAAAGACAGTGACAACTTAGAAAATTTTAACTTCCTACTCTGGATTCTGTGTTTCAAATATTTTATAGTTAAACTTTGTCTAGGTTAAAAGAAAACAAAAGTTAACCTTAAACACTGTAGGGTGCTGCCTTTGAGCAGTGAGAAAAGTACTTGCTTTTCAAAAAGAATATTTTTATTTTTTTAAAAGTCCAAACAGTCAAGATTAAAACCTTGGAAGTTATTTTATTAGTGAAAAGTAAATTGTTCAATGCATGATGCTCACTGTCACTTCCAAATTTTTACGCTCATTTTGTATTTCGCTGTCTATCATGTAATGGGATTGAAGTGTAGGTAGAAACTGAAAGTCGTAACTAGTGTGTAGTACTTTAAACAACGTGGTTATTTAGAAAATAAACTAGATCACTGACAAGTTGAATACCCTTCAAATATGTAAGATTCCATTATTAATTATCTTGAATATTAACTCTATCAAAAAAAAATGCACAGTCTTTTAGAACCAGGAACCATTCTTGGATCTTCTCATTGAACGGTTTTATAATGATATGTTTCCTTCATAGATTTATTAAAATCTGAAATTATTCATTTGTTAGTCTGCTGTTTTATTGTCTGACTCCTCCACCAGCCCCTAAGCTCAGTCTGAGGAGCAGAGACCACAAATAAGTGAGAGAGGCAGTTTTGCTGGTCATCTGGGGAAAGATTCTTCCAGGTTGAGGGAACAAGAACAGGACCCTGAATGAAGGGCGGTTCTGACAGGTTTGCGGGGGGGGGGGGGGGGGGGGGGGGGGGGGGGGGGGGGGGGGGGGGGGGAAGAGTGGAGGAAAGTATGCAGCAGCAACAGCAGGGGGCGCTAGAACGGACGGCCTCCGCGTGTGAGTCTTACTCCAAGTGTACTGGAGACCACCACGGTTTTGAGCAGAGGGCTCCCATCATCTGTCACGTATGTACGTACGGAATAGGTTTCGTGCTTTCCATCCACCCATTTGTTAATTTGTTAAGAAGGAAATTTCAGCCATGTTCAGACCCAAAATGAGATGCATACTTCCTAAAATATGGATTCGTTTTTGCACTAAGCAATACATATTTTGCAAGATGACTTTTTTTTACCCTCTGAATTTTAAGTTCTTAAGGACATCGTATTTATTCTGAAGTTCTACATACCTAAACTAAGTCTGTCCCCCTTCGACATTTTCTAGTGTTTTTTTTGTTTTTTGTTTTGTCTGCACATCCCTTTTGCTTAATAAAAGGATGACAGCTGCCATCTTCCTCATCTGTCCACACCCCTCCAAACCAGACACCTGTGAACACACGTCTTTTAATTGTTTAGGTCAGAGAGAGCATGCAGAATTTCACATTACTTGTGAGCAGTGGGCAGGGACAGGTGTTTCAAAATACGAATGAGCGTAATGAGAGCCCCCCCCCCCATGGCCCCTGGAGAGTCCCACGCGGAACAAATAACCGGATATGGAGACTGCTGCCTCCGTGTCACTTCCCCCATTCCACAGTGTGTCACCGGTCGCCTGGAGCCTATTTTGTTTCGTTTCCGATGAAGTTGCCATGAGAAGGGGAAGCGAGTGGAGGACGGAGAGAATCTCCCCTCTGTTATCTCTGCTGGGAAAGGGCGGCGCAGCACGGAGGTAACCCGCCCGGTGACAGCGGGAAGTGCGCTCTTTGCCTCTGGGTTTGAGAAGAGTAATCAGCACTGCCTCACTAAGAATTACTTTAGTACTTATTTTCTTCACTCTTTTTTACAGAACTCTTACAGGAAAGTTGAAAGAGTGGTTCAGTAAACACTCATATATCTCTTCTTCTGAATTCACGTTTAAAGTTTTGATCCATTTGACTGAGTCACCTTTCTTTGCATATACATGCATATATATATATACATAAAATATATATATATATTGCTATAATATTTGACTCTGAAAGCAAGTTGCTGACTTTATGATATTTAATTCCTCAATCTTCCACCAAATTCAAGAACGTTGTCTACCAGAAAAACACCCAAGAATTTTTTTTTTTTTTGGCCCCCCTGCAACATATGGAGTTCCTGGGCCAGGGATCAGATCTGAGCCTCAGCTGCGACCTATATGCTGTATCTGCGGCCACACCAGATCCTTTAACCCCCTGTGCCAGGCCTGGGATCGAACCTGCCTCCTAGTGCTCCACAGACACTGCTGATCTCGTTACGCCACAGCAGGAAAGCCTGCAGTAGAGTTTTTAAGCAGAAAGAAAGAGACCTGCAACTGTTTTATGCATATTCTGGATCCTTACCCTTACAATTTTCAGGTTCTCTGTTATCGTCAATAAATAAATGTGGCTAAAAATAGCAGCTGGAGCTGCATCAGCAATTCCAGTGAGAAATATTTTATAGGAAATAAGTAATCGAGTTTATAGAGACTGCAAAAAGTAGAGATCTGGTGAGGACTTCAGATCTGGGGGACTCCCAGCACGGTCAGTAATAGTGGGAACGAGTATCATTTCTTTAGTGTCTGCATATACATTATCTCATTTAACCCCAACACCACAGTAGGCATTTCCATCATAATTTATTTGCCAGGAAGTTGAAATAAGAATTAAAGGTTAGGCAGTTTAGGGTCCCAATTCTAGTTCTATAAGTAACTGCCTCTTCATCAGCAAATCAACTGAGCTTCTTGTTCCCATTATTAATCAGTTAAATGAGACTAATACAGATGTTTCTTACATTATCTCAGGATTATTTTAGGCATTGAATAGTATAATTTATTCAAGTCATCCTGAGAATTATAAAGTTTTCTGAAAATATGATTTTTTAATTCAGCATATGTTTAACTGCCTTCAAAACCTTTGAGCTCTTGATCCTGGGAGCAGTTAACTATCAAGACCCAAATATTTGAGTTTTTAATAATAAGTAACCACCGACCTCTATCTGAAAGGAAGACATTTAGGCCAGTGCTTTACGTCACTGTTCAAAGAGACAGATTCTTTTTCTCACAATGAAGTTGTCAAATTATTAACAGATTTGCAGCAGGATACTATCATAACTGTCTATGACTTCCCAGCTCTTCAAAGGGTCGGTTATTTGGACATTGTGAGTCCCTACCATGCAGCACCACCAAATTCAATTTTAAGTACAGTCCATTAAGTCAGTACTAATCATGCATAATCTTTTTCATTGACTGGGTTTCTTCTTCATTAGCGAGATGACTTTTAGGATTGACTAACTGAATACATTTTTAAAAATTATTTTAAATATAATGGCTTTCCTCACTCAATTTACCCATGCTTTAAAAAGTGTAATCAGCCAGTCAAGAAGAAGCAAGCATAAAAACTTTCTCCATCCTAGTACTCTAGAAAATATCCTCACTTGCTTATACTGCTCTTACCAAGGGCTAGTTGTTACGTTTACTAACTGTAGTCTATTTGCTCTGAATCACAAAATTTTACCTTTTTTTTGAAACATTCAGGCTGTGCTGTGATTGTTTTCCTTTGTTCCTGGCCTATTTCATTGTATCTAGTAAATATAAAGTGATAAAGCTAGAAAACTATTGGACTCTAGGGGAATTAGCCTAGATTTTTCAAAATAGTTGTTTACATAGCTTCCTAAGACAGGCAGTGAGGTCAGCTTGTACGTAAGGTTTTAAAAGCATGAGAACAAAAATATGGCTGAACTGAAGCACTTTTTTCACGATCAGGGGACTGCCAGTTTACTTTGTGTATCCTCAGGGTTCAGCATTACTGTTGAAAGATCTTGTCGGTTGGTTAGTTGCTAATTTAAAAATCTAGTCATGGAGATTTTAAGGTGTTCATTTTGTAAAAATTTAATGTGAGCTCAAGTTATTGACCTGAGGCCTGTGGGATAATTGTCCTCAGGGTTATTATGTGGAAAATGCCACATAATAGGCAGAACATTTATTCGTGAGAGTAGAAAAAAGAAAACCTAATAACCATCCCTTTTATCTTTTTCTTGAAATTGATATAACTAAGAAAACCAAATGAAAACGGAGTAATGGAGTAAAAACGGAATGTACGTGTGTGTATGTGTATACATATTTCTCTTCTGTTTACTGACACAACTGATGATAAATCTACCAAATTTTATTAGATATTTTTTGGCTTGGTGTAGTTTCTATTTATTTGCTTTTTATGATATAGTTATATAAAATTGCTTTCTCTGTTAAGCCATTTGTCTTTATTTTGAAACTTTTCTTTCTCGTTGAGGTGAATTTATCTTCCCTTACATGCCAAAGGAAATGGCTCTATGAGAAGAATGACATTAAAATAATAACATTATATGTACCTGAGTAATTCAGGTCGGTATTTCTGTGGTTCTCTTTTATTAGACATCAGCTCCTCTATCCTGTTTCATTTTTACCTAATCCCTTTAAGAAGTACTTTCAAAAACTGTTTTTGTGTCTTTGTCTTTGTGTGTGTATATACATGTGTTTTCATGAAAAAAACCTTAGATAAAGCTGCCCATTTTGTCTGAGAATCAGAAAATTTGCTGAATGATCCCCAGCAAACTTGGTTTTAACAAAACCGCTGAGTTTAATCCTTGTATTGAGAAGACAGTCAAGAAATTTTCCCTTGAACCCTAACTCTGTTCTGTCGTAGGGGCTTAGTGTAATTGGATCAACAAAGGAAATATAGGAGAGGATCTGTCCTCTCCACTCTTGGTGATATTCTTAAGAAAACGGAGTATTTGGCCACCAGTTAGGGTGATCAGCTTCCTAGAGAGCCAACTGGGAAACACCACTGCCAGATCAAAAAATATACTTAATATGTAATCAGCAATATTACACTTACCTATTATTATTACTTAACAGTGACAACCAGAAGTGTTTAATACTAATTAATAGTAGCGCTAATAGTGTGAAAACCTACAACAGTATTTTTTAAATACTTCTGTCCATCCTCTGATATAGCAAAAGTCTTTATTAGCTATTTAAATTTTTAGGCTTCTATTATGGCACATTTTATAAATGTGCGAATTAAATAAGTTAGTATAATAAAGTAATTGAACAGATGTGACCTGTAGTTAATAAAATAACTATGACTTTTTCTGTTTATATTTTTACTTCTTTTTCTTTTTTATGGAGTTAAAATTGAGTGCTCTCAAGAATCAGATTCACTTGGACCTGCAGTTCTGATCTTGTCAGGCACATACTACACTGATTCCTGGCGTCAGTCCAAAGTGATGACATCACAATCATTATTTTCTCAACAAAAATGTTGAGTACTTGGGCTTCCACTGAATAGCTTTCCTTAGTAGGCTTTAGACTTGTAGGAATGAGTTCCCACCTCTCCCAGTATGCCATCCACTTTGTATCCACAGGCTTGTTTCGGTAAACCAGTTGTTTGTCAATTAGTTCTCTTGTGTCTGTGGATTCACCCTAAAGGCTTCCATGTCCAAAATGTTCATGATTTATAAACATCTCCAAGTACATTGAATGTCACGATCAAACACTATCAGAGATAAAGATTTTAAAGCCCTTAGATAGTTGTATTTTATGAAATAGAGCCCAGATTGCTAATAAGTTTTAGTTTTAATAGAGAAGTGATAAAGTCCTTTATAACATGACTGCCCTTTTCTGATTATTTTTTTTTTTTGGGAGAGGGGGATAGTTTTCAATTCCCAAATGAATCATGTTTTTCTCTGTAACAAACTTTTGTTCTAACCTATCACAGAACTCCATCAACTCAGGTAGAGTAAGTGTGTTTTTTCTGGGTTCCCTAGAGCTTCTTCTGAACTCATCAGGCAGTTTCAGAGAAGCATGTACTTGTGTCTTACGGTAATACTTTTCTCCATTCTCGCTGTGGTATATTTCCAAGTTAGAGAAAGCCCTTTTTCTGATCCGACACTTCGGAAATATGATTTTACAAATGGCCCACATTCTAACATTGTCCATGACCAGCCCCAGGGATGGCCATCTTGAAGGAACACGTCTCCGGAGACTGTGTCTTTCCGTTTCTAGACAGTTAAAAGGCTTATTCAGTACTTCTGCACGTTTTGAGGAAACTGCAAAGTGACCTCATAGTTTCATTCTGAAACCTCACTATCACAGGTAAGCAAATCAGATCCTTTTTTAGCAGCCGTGGCTACAGGCTGTACAGGACATTCAGTAGGTAAGAACTGTTCATGTTCTTCTGTAAGATGAGACGTTTATAGGCTGAATGGCGTTTCCTAAAATTTACACGTGCACTGTCTGCCACATATGCAGACAGGTGAGTGAAGTCTGCTTTATATCTGGACAAGGTGTCAACAGTTTTTGTTTTGTGTCTTCTGAAGTTCAATCAAAATCTTTGTGGAAATCAGGAAGCCAACCTGAAACCCCCATTTTTCAAATAAAACTACGTGAGAGCCAGGGAAACGTGATTTTGTTGCTCTGATGCAAAGTATCGCTTGATACGCCGATCACTAGTAAGGCCTGACAGCATCAGCTCCACACGGTAAGGGCCCAAAACGTCGATAAACAAACTGTCCCCTCGCGTGTCCCCACGGGACATTTCAGTTGCAACCTCTGAATCAGGAAAAGTAACTTTACTCAGGTACATAGAGAAATCAAGGGAACAAAAAACGCGTATTTACTCTTTTGAAATACTCAGGCTTTTTACACAACCATTCATTTTAACTGGTGCCTTTTTGGGGAGGGGGCGGATTTAAAAGAAAACTTTATCTTACAAAAACTTGCTTTTCTCATCCTAGCTCCGTGAGATTTAGCCCCCCCCCCCCAATATGTACAATCCCAGTCTTTTCTCTCATTCCCGGTCCCAAATTTCCTTCTGCATTTTGTGCAGCGTGCTTCGTTTTGGTTATCTCTCTAATCTAATTTCATGTGTCCTTCCATGTAGCTTTAAAATAACACAACAGTTAGCCTTCTTTTCCAGTATTGTCCTGTTACTATATTATAGTTGTTTTCAGTTTCATTAGTGAACTCTTAGAAAATATTGTCACAATATTAAAAATTAAATTAGCACCATTTTGATACAAAGCACAACGGTCAATCCAAAGTCAAAGCGAAAATTAGGATCACAAGGCACTAAAGTGCATAATACTTTTAGGTGTTACCACTTGGAATGATGCAACAGTGTTTCCTACAGTAGAAACTGCAAAGCGTGGTTTCCAACATGAATAGTCAGGAGAAGGAACAACAGGAGTCCCTAAGGAAGGTGGATATTCAATGCCACAGACATTTGACACTGACAGTAGTGTTGCCTCTGACTTCTATTTTCCAGATTGTCATAAGGATTTTGTACTTTTCTTCCAAAGTTCCGAATCCATCTCTAATCTCTGGCATATTCCCACATCTTAGGACTTTTCCAGGATGCAAACTTAGTATGAAAACTAGAACACTCGTGAGCAACCCCGGACAGTTGTCACCCTACCACTAATCCCATATCTACTACATTACTAGTTGAAATATCTAGGGTAAATTACTCTGTGCTTCAATTTCTTCCCCTGTAAATAGGAGATAGTAATAGTATCACATCGTAGAGCTTGGAAGGACCAAGTGACTACTCTAATAAAAATAAGTAAGCCCTTCTAAGAGAATCTGGTGTTTTGAAAGTTATGTGAAAGTGATTTCGAAAGCTAGCTATTACCGTCATGTCATCATTCTTATCATCTTTATCATCATCACTACTGGACTTGACTCAGAAGTGCTAGAGATGAAATTTTCTATCTGCCAAGCTTCATTTCCTACCCTCACCCCAGGTACTCCTGAAAGCTTTTTCTTATTTACTTCTTGAATATTTCATTTACTTTAAAAATTTATAATTGGTCGGTAATTGCTTTTGGTTTATCAACTTTAATCTACTTGTTTAAAACTTCCATCTGCATTTAGTTATCAGCTACTGTAAGATACTTAGTTTTCACCTTTCCTTTTTGTTTCCTTTGTTAAAGTAGTTATAGATCTGGTTCACCAAATACGATGGGAATCAAAAACAATTTTTTAGTATTTTTGCTTTTTAGGGCCACCCCCGCAGCATATGGAGGTTCCCAGGCTCCGAGCTGTAGCCACTAGCCTACACCACAGCCACAGCAACGTCAGATCCCAGACGCATCCGTGACCTACCCCACAGCTCACGGCAATGCAGGATCCTTAACGCACTGAGCAAGGCCAGGAATTGAACCTGTGTGCTCATGAATGTTTCTCTGTGCCCTTTTTTTTTGTCAGTGTTTCTCTCTCAGGAATTAAAGCCTGAAAATATTTGATTGATTTTTTCAATTCGATACAAATTTGAAGATTATTGCTGAGTTATCTGGGTTAATTGACTATAAAAATCATAAGAAATGTAGTCACGCCTTTCTCCTTACTGTGTTACTCAACTTTGACCTTCGTCCTGTTCTGCAAAGGAAATCCGAATTTCCTCAGACCATTGAGCCCTTTATTTTCCCAGGCATTTGTGGGGTGACCTTTGTGTCTGATGATCTGTTAGAGCAACGTGATGAACTTATTTCACAGGGTTCTTACCACATCTATCAGCGAATAGGCCTCTCGTAACCCTACCAGCTTCAGCAGAATTCATGAGTCAAAGCAATGCCTTATGCTGCTGTGTGGTACATTAGTAGCAAAGTAGGTACTCCTACACTTAACAACAACAAAAAAAAAACACCTCATTTTAGCTATATTACAACTATTTCAGAGCAAGATATGTCTAGGAGGCAATTTAAAAATCATGTTATTGTGCCTTAGTAAACCTGACTCAACATTAAAATAGTACAATTTTATGCAGAAAGTAAAACAGGTTCTTCAGAATTACCGGTCCACAATTAACAATTACTATAGGGTGATTGTTCAAGCAGTAAGTGGAAAATGCAACTTTCTAAAAATATAAAAATGAAAAAACATCCAGAGAGGTTCAAAATTAATTCACATAGTTGGTATCACATCTGAAAACACTTATGCAGTTGAAATGAAAAGTATTTCAAATTCTGTTTTTCCATCTTGCTTGCTAACATGCTTTTTGGACAATAAATTCAGAAATATCAAGATTTACATAAAGGTCTTAGTGTACTCAGTTGTGTTATTTTTAAATCTTGAAGCCAAAGTCACGTTTCCCTATTCCATAAGTCTGGGCTTAGTTTCATTAAATGTACCTGTTGGTATTTTAGAGTTTTAAACTGACAGAGTGCCTTTCACAAACATCATTGCTTAAGCCGTCTTTTTTCCTTCAATGTAGTACTCGTCTCATTTGTGGTATTCAAGTTATTAACCCCACTGTGATAGGACAAAGATAATTCATTGAAGTGAAAATAAAAGGAAAAACCAGAAACTTTCTGGAGTTTTTACTTCCTAAAATATCTTGCCTTTTATATGTGAATATAAACTTCATAGAAAGCCTGAAACAAAAGTATTGTTTTCATAAAAATTTCTTTCTAGAGTGAATAGTCAGTAGATTCCCTGAAAGTATATTATGATGACTTATTCTGTCATTCTGCTTGTAGATTTTCTCTCGCAGCTCCATATATATATGTATATATATATGTATATATATGTATATATATATATACACACACACACATATATATGTACACACACACACACATATATGTATATATACATATACACACACATATATACATTTACACACATTTACACACACACACACACACACACACACACATATATATATATATATTTCTTTTAATGGCCACACCCGCAGCATATGGAAGTTCCTGGGCCAGGGACTGAATCTGAGCTGCAACTGCGCCCAGAGCTGAAACCAGCTGCGATCACATGGGATTCTTTTAGCTCACTGAGCTGGGCGGGGGATCGAACCCGCACATCTGCCAAGAGGTGAGCTGCTGCAGTCAGATTCTTAGCCCACTGCACCACAGCAGGAACTCTTCCCCATACTCTTTAGGAAGTTAATTGCCTTGAATTTTTGGGTTCTTTGTATTTTTTTGTGAATTTCCCAAGTATTTTTTTATAACAAATAGTTTATGGTACACACTTTAAACCTACATATTTAAATATAAATAATTCCAAAAAAGACATGCAGGTGGCCAAGAGGTATGTGAACAAATGGTCAGTATCACTAATTTTTGGAGAAATGCAAATCAAAACTACTATGAGGTACCTCCTACAGGATTTCTTAATGGATTAAAAATAGTGTGTGAAAGGAATCAAGATGACTTTTAAGTTTTGTTTCCTTTCTTTCTTTCTTTCTTTCTTTCTTTCTTTCTTTCTTTCTTTCTTTCTTTCTTTCTTTCTCTCTCTCTCTCTCTCTCTCTCTCTCTCTCTCTCTCTCTTTCTTTCCTTTCTTTCCAGCCACACCTGCCACATGTGGACGTTTCCAGACTAGGAGTCGAATCAGAGCTACAGCTGCTGGTCTACACCTCGGCCACAGCAACGCCAGAGCCTTAACCCACTGAGTGAGGCCAAGTATCAGACTGAATCCTCATGAACACCAGTCAGGTTCTTAACCCGCTGAGCCACAAGGAGAACTCCCGACTTTTAATTTTTTGACCGGAACACTTCAAAGTATAAAGTTGCTGTTTACTGAAATGAGGAAAACAGGGAGAAGAGTAAATTTGGGAGTGGAGGTGGGGTTTGGAGGTAGAAACAGGATAAGAGGCTCAGTTTTGAACATGTAATATTTAATTTTGCTACTTTTTAAAAATCAGTGAAGATTAAATGATGCTAAAGCTATTCTGATGTAAGAGGATTCAGCTCTAGGGCATTTGGTCTAAGTGGAGTACGGTTATTATAAGTACTCAAAACCAAATGTTTATTAAGTGTTTTTATGCATCCAGCCCAGTGGTAGGTGCTCAGATATATTACTGTTTCTGAGTTGTGCAATTAATAAGATCTCAAGTCACGTAGTGGTATATGTTTCATGTCATAGGTGGTTGTGTTATATCCTGCTACAAACATGGAATCATGAAAATAGGAATACCTGATCCGTCATTGTTTTGTTAAAACTGTTAACAAATAGGGGTTTCATTGAAGTGACCAATCCCCTTGAAGGGGGTTTGTTTTCATCATGGCTTGGCCTCCTAAAAATTCTGTTATGACAGACTCTTAAAAAGAAGGCTAAATTCATAGGTCTTATTGGCATTTAATGTCCACTGTTCTTTTCCTTTCATCTTATTGATAAAATTCAGGTGACGAGTTACATTCAGTCACAGCATAATATACATAAGGTGGGTTGATGTTTACGTCTTCTGAGCTAGACAGTAATTGCTACACTTTTTTGTTGTCTTTGAGCATTACGTACTTTTTTGCTGATGTTTTGAACTTTGGTATTCTGAATCACAACGCATGGGGTTTTTGAAAGACACACGAAGGCGCTAAGTAAAGGAAATACATTTCTAATAATGCAGCTACCGAGAAAAGGCAGGAGTTATTTGCTTTCTTTCTTCCTTTTTTTTGAGGTCTTTAGGACACATTTGAGCATGTATTATACCCGCCGTTATGGAAGACTGCTGTGCTGATCGTTGGTGTTTGATACTCAATTACAGCATCTTTCCTTTGAGTCAAAGAAGAGAGCAAATAGCCCTCTGCTCAGGGGACTGGGTAGCACGAGCTGCTCTCCACTGTCCAATAGCAACAGTAATTTAAGCTCTGAGAGACGCAACACTACTTTAGCAGTGTCCCCTGGAGAACAAAGCAGTTAAAGCAAAATTTCATGCAGTTTTCTTTCATGGTTTGAGCTCCTTCTGAGAAACATATCTAGAGTTATGCAGGGGTATATCAAAACTATTTCATTGATGGTGTTCTATCAGAGTTCTTTATCATATAACAACTGTGAAGTCATATCTGGCAATATTGGAAGTGCTGTGATTCACGCTGCAGCCTGGTGGCTCACTTGCAAAAGAATTTCTGCATTCAGAATAATCTTTGTAGGATGTTTGTGTAAGACATAAAAGTACAAAGTTTGAATTAAAGCAGAAATAGAGAACCTGGATAGTTATGTGCTTTTTAGGATCCAATAATGTGGAAGACAACTAAATGTAGTGACCTCCAGCCTAAAATAAAAGATCAGTGTGTATGATCTATAAAGCTGAGAAATATATATCCACTGGAAACAAAGCTTTTCGTTTTCAACTAAAAAATTTCCCATACACTTGCTACACTTTTATTACTTAATGGACATATCCATAAAAATCAATTCCATCGATTTATGTCTTAAAATTTTTTTTTTTTGTCTTTCCAGGGTTGCACCTGCAGCATATGGAGGTTCCCAGGCTAAGGGTCAAATTGGAGCTGTAGCCTCTGGCCTATGCCACAGCCACAGCAACATGGGATCTGAGCCAAGCCTGCAACCTACACCACAGCTCACGGCAATGCAGGATCCTTAACCCACGGAGCAAGGCCAGGGATCGAACCTGCGTGCTCACGGATGCTAGTCAAATTCGTTTCTGCTGAGCAATGAAAGGAACTCCATTTTTTTGTCTTAAATTTTTATGTAAATAGAATCATAGTTTATAGATACTTCTGCCACTTGCTTTTTTTTAAGTCTAATATTAGATTTTTGAGAAGTGTCCATGTTTGTGACTATACATCTAAAGGATTTTCCTGTTTAGAATATCATTCCATAAGTCAGCCATTATTTATTTATTCTGCTGCTGATGGGATTCAGGTCTTTAAGACTCTTCAAGAAACCTGTAGAGAAAGGGATCGGTAGTCCTGGGCAGTTTTTCAGCCCTGCTCCAGCATCATGGCACACTGATGTGATGTGCTGGTTACCAAAATTTCTAAAGCTTCATGGAAATGGCTTTGGTGAAGCATTCTATCAAAGGGCAATAACAGAGTTTTGAATCTTAGAACAGAAACAGAGATGAGATAGTGGACAAATGAAGGAACCTGGCAAGGATGGAACTCACAGGACTTTAACAGTGCCAAAAAATGCATTTTCAGCACAGAAGTTTTCATGAGCATATTTCTTTTTTGTAGCTCTACTATCCGTTTTGTGCTGCTATCAGCTGTGGTAATTTTCCATCTATGTGTAACAGGCTCCATTCATGCAAGACCTTTCAAGGATCAAACTTCCTGGTCTCCACAAGCCATACGATATGAATATAAATCCAATGAATATCCTCATTCTTTTAGATCTTTCACTAAATAAATGGTCCATATATGTGGCTGTTCTTCAGAATTAACTGAGGATCTTTATAAATTATATACTTTTATGAACTCGACCTTGGAAATTCTGATAAAGGACTCTTAAGACAGAAGAATTGTATTTTTTAATGGAAATCCCTTAGTGATTCAAAAAACATTTCTGCTGAGATACCATTTCCCTAACTGTTTAATTATATTTTTGAAGAAAGCATTCCCTTAGCAGGACTTGTAAAGGAAAAACTTTAATGTGAAAACGTAATGTGGAGTATTAAAAAAAAGTTTTACCTTAAAATCTTTGATCAGAATTAAGTTGGTTTGTTTCAACTCTTTGTCTACTGAAAACGTCCGTAGTTGAGAAAGGTGCAAACGCTCTTGACAAACTGATTTACACCTCAGCGAAGAGAAAAAATGCTTTGCCTGTGGGCTAGAACATCCAAATAACTGTTCTCTTATTCATTGCGTATGGGGAAGATGTTCAATGCATAGTTAAAATCTTGCTTCGATGACTCCAGGCTCTATACACGTTGTCACTGGCTATGCATAATCGCAGCTTACGGCTTTTCTGTGTGTTTCCAGCACAGTGATGCGGTCCATGACCTACTTCTGGATGTGATCACCTGGGTTGGAATTTTGCTGTCCCTTGTCTGTCTCCTGATTTGCATCTTCACATTTTGCTTTTTCCGTGGGCTCCAGAGTGACCGAAACACCATCCACAAGAACCTCTGTATCAGCCTTTTTGTAGCAGAACTGCTCTTCCTAATTGGGATCAACCGAACAGACCAACCGGTAAGCAACTTACATTGGTTTTAGGAAAGGATTTCTCCTCTTCCAGCTTTCCAATACTCAGAGTACTCCTGTTTGAAAGGATCATCGCATGCAGTTGTCTAGTGGTTATGAATTTTCTGATCTAGTTCAGTTTTCCCTTTTTTGTGCCCCATTGTCATTAAGACGTATGAATGTAGATTTCTTCAGAAATTTTGTTCATAAACTTGCCTTTCTAAAGAGCTGTCTTTCTTCGTTAGCCTTTTAGTTTAATTGTTGGACCACAGAGCTGAATATGGAGTAAAATTAAATCATTTGGGGAATGGAAGGGAATCTTCTAACACGTCATTTTTATTTTTAAGTTTGTAATATACTTTTTTAAAGAAACACGGGATATTATATTGAAAACTGCATGTCTAAAATGAGTTTTTCTGATTGACCTATTTTTGGAAAATCAAACTGTGTGTCATTTTTATAATTGGTTAAGCTCTTCCCCCACTTTTTTTACACTTTGTATTTTCTCAAGTTCGGTTCACATCTTTTATTGCCAACTTTGAACTTCATTGCTAATGACATTTAGCCATATCAGGGAAAGAATAGAGGATGGGAGAGAGGGGGGAGAGAGAAGGGAAGGGATGGAGGGAGATAAAGAAGGAAAAAGGAATAGCACTAGCCAACTCTTTTTGGGTAAAACCAAGTGGAAAATATGGACGACAGACAGTGTCTAATATATCAAACAGAATTTATGCCCATTTGTAGTTTGAGGCCCTTTCTATTTACTTAAGATCATGCACATAGCAGAAGTCTGTTCTCATGACTGAAACTGCAAATGAAAACTTTGGTTTTTTAGAAGACTTACAGACATAGTAAATAATTCATTCACTTCATGCAGTTCTCTGGTATGTGTCCATATGTATAGAGTGCTTTACAATAAAAATGTGTTCAGACTCATGACTGTGATTTCTCATTCATGATTAATGGCAGTAAAGTATACAATTATAGTGATTATACTTTTTTTTTTGTATTTTTGCCTTATCTAAGGCCATACCCGTGGCACATGGAGGTTCCCAGGCTAGGGTTCTAACAGGAGCTGTAGCTGCCGGCCTACACCACAGCCACAGCATCGCGGGATCTGAGCCGCGTCTGCAACCGACACCACAGCTCACGACAACGCCGGATCCTTAACCCACTGAGCAAGGCCAGGGATCGAACCCGCAACCTCATGGTTCTTAGCCGGATTGGTTAACCACTGAGCAATGATGGGAACTCCATAGTGATTATACTTTTAATTGGTTATCATATACATATGTCACAGCTTTGCCCATAAATGCATACAGATGAATAAGCAAAGTGTACATTTTTTCCTCCAAAAAAGTAAAGCCTTCTGATAACAAAAATTAATAGTTGAAGTTCTAACTCTAAAAAGCAAGAAATGGAAAACTGTGTTATTTTCCAAGAAGAAATCATTTCATTCTCCTTTTAACCTGCAATTCAAATGCTCTATGATTTCTTTTCATTTAGAAACCTTGTCCTTATTTTTGTTTCCTGATGTTACATATGGTATGATAAACTTCACCGTGTTGCATACTGCACAAAAAGTAATTTCAGAAAAGTGGCATAAAGAACAATGATTGATATGAAAAAGCTTAGGTAGAATGCAGCTCGATCCAACTTGTCTTTACACTTATTGCTGGACAGGTCACCTCTTCCTGCCTCTTGTATAGCAGTTTGGCTCTGCTTTCTCTCCAGCCCCTCTGACACCTGGCTAACTTCTCTCCCCCTCACTGCCATGTCTCCAATCAAGGAAACAGACCTGCCCTTTGCCCCACTGCTTAAGGATCGGGCTCACCACTGAATCCATACTAATCTGATAATTTCTATAAATTTATTGCCTTTTTCTAGTAGGAACTATGGATTTCAGTTAGGACTTCTTATGAAAAATGAAGACCTTCCCCACAGAAGAATGAGAATTTCAGAAACTTGACATAAGAAAATTAATATGTAGTCAGCCGGAACTTGTAGAATCTTAGAAAATATGCCACAGTAAAGGCTGGCCGCTTCTTTTGACCGAGCCTGTCCAGACCGTCACTGATTACAGCAACAGAAAGTGAGGGTTAGCACCTCTGGAACATGTTCCTTTAACCGGGTATCGTTTTGTGCTTATGCAGCGTGAGCTTCCCGGTGCCACCTTAAATCCTTTCTGAAACAAGGCAGGGGAGAAAGAAACAATTAACATCAGTGCATTAATAGTCTCGTTTTAAAATACTGTAATTATTATATTTTTAAGAGCTTTTATTCACCTTGATTTTAATGTTTCTCTTTCAATTACCATTGAAGAACTTAGTATGTAAGTAAACACATGGTTAAGGACCAGAAAAAAATTCATGAGATCTATTTTGAAACCTTTAGTCTACTCTCAGTAATGATTATCAATAGCATCTCATGAGAAATTTTCCCTGTATGATTTTTTTCTTGTTATAAAATGCTCTGCTGTCATCCAATCAAATGATAAATATAGTTTTCAAAAATGTTATATTTAATTAGGTCTTGATATCTGAATTTCAAGAATTTTTTCATAATTTGTTTTTTCCTTACCCACGGCACAGGGAAGTTCCTGGGCCAGGAACGGAATTAGAGCTGCAGCTGTGGCCTGCACTGCACTCGTGGCAGTGCCAGATCCTTCACCCACTACCCTGGGCCGGGGATCGAACTCGCGCTTCAGCAGCTCCCTGCGCTGCTACAGAGACAACCTTGCATCCTTGACATGCTCTGCCACAGTGGGAACTCTTGATTATTTTTTTACAGATCTGTTTTATTACTACCGTCATGATGAATATTTATTTCAGTTTGATGGCAGTTCGTACTGTTTCATTTGGTAGTTATTTGACTGCGTCCTGTGCCCCTTTTTCTAGATTGCCTGTGCAGTTTTTGCTGCCCTCCTCCACTTCTTCTTCTTGGCTGCCTTCACCTGGATGTTCCTGGAGGGCGTGCAGCTCTACATCATGCTGGTGGAGGTTTTTGAGAGCGAACATTCGCGCAGGAAATACTTTTACCTGGTCGGCTATGGGATGCCTGCGCTCATTGTGGCTGTGTCCGCTGCAGTAGACTACAGGAGCTATGGAACAGATAAAGTGTGAGTTTATGTTTTCTGTACCTTTTTTTTCCTCTTTCTAAATCCAGTTGAAATAAGGGCTTAGGATTTTCTCAGAAGCTAAGGACTCTATATCACCTCACAGCAATAAACAGCAGAGCCGGAGAATCAAATGGGGATAATTCAGTTCCTGGATTGTACTTTGGTTATGATGTGAAAAGAGAAAAAAATAGTTCTGAGAGTCCACGTCTACATCACAGCTTTGAGTAATTACAAAAGCGATGGTACTTTTCTGTTTTTCAGAGCGTTGAGGCATTTGTCCAATGAAGAACTAGGCATATGAAAGATGTGTATTCAGGGTGCAGTGGAGTCCCTAACATTATTGGCTTGTCTTCCTCCTGACACTGCAGTTCTGATCACTAGGAGGTGGTCTGCGTCATTAACAGAAAGATCAGACCATAGGAGAGGGGACAGCTTGTATTTTCCCTAGGTGGCTGTTGGGGTGGAGCGATGAATTTTATTTTCAGCGTGCCTTCAGATTGGTGAAACATACCCAGAGAGATGTTCCACGTCCTGGAAGGAAATCAGTGAAAAATGCTCTGTAATCCCCATCAGTGTAACGGTTGGGATCCTGAGAATGAATGGGTTTTGATAGAAAGAAGACCAAGATGGTTCTCTGATGAATACTCATATTTAGGACATAGATTGAAGAGGAAAAATAAAAATAGAGAAAGGAAAGAGGGAACTAGAGCCTTAAAAGAGGACCACGTGGAAAGTGAGAAGAGAGTTTCAGGGTGGTGTTTCATGTCCAAGGTAATTCAAGTGGAATAAGCATGGAGGACAGACCGTTTGTCTCTTCCAGAAGCTATTTTGATACAGTGCTGGAGGCAGAAGGCGAATTGGAAGGTGTGAAGAGATAAGTCAGTGGCAAGAAAGTAGAGCCTTCAAATATTAGCTACAGCCTGAAAAAGTTCAAGTGAGGAGCGATCGTATTAACTCATGATAGCAGTAATGAAGAAGGATTTCAAAAAACGAAGTCCTGAGAATGTCTAGGATGGGAAGAATCAAGTTGCTAAGAGGGGATTAGTGAGGAAAAAGTATCTTATGCCTCGTTTGTGTTCAGTATATAGAGACTGAATGGGAGAAAAAGGTCCTGGGGGATAGAAAAGCCTGAGATTAGACACAGGATGAGAAAAACCTTGATTTAGTACTGAAAGTGGCCTTAGCATTCACTTAGTCCAAGGCATTAATTTTACAGATGAAGTAAGCAAAGACCAGGTCAATTGATTGTCTTGCCTGTGGTGATAGAGGTAGAGAGTGGCAGACATATGCTAAAATAAATCAGGCTTATTTCCATTAAAACTAGCATGTTTTTGAAATGGTAAAATGACCCTTTTTCAGAGGTGTGAAGGAAATAACAGGTAAGATAAATTCGGTAGTGGAGGAATTTTTCCATCAAGTAGGAGATGCTGATTTTTGCTGGGTGAATAGGTGAGGTCATGTTGAAAGGACAGGAGCTTTGAAAAGCTTTGAAATGAGCACTATGGAAAATGTGTTAAGGGGCCAATTAGACATTAATAAAAAGATTTCCAAGCAGTAGTGAAGGCTCAGATGAGGTTAGATAACATCAATTTGTACAGAAGTTAATAAGCCAAATTTCATGACTTTCCACCAGCAGTCAGCAGCCTGAATATGCTGCCAATAAAGCACTCGCTTCCCGGAAGAGAGGCTTCAGAAGGAGGGAACAAGAGGACTCTAGAGTCACAGAGTTATAGGGAGCCTCGTTAAAATAGAATATGCGTTGGTGCAGGACCACAGATTGTATGAGTAAAAGACCATCTCACTTCTGTTTTTTTTTTTTTTTTTTCTTAAGTACGGTGACAGGCTCCATAAAGCCATTTCTCTAAATGCCACTAACAGTAATTATTTCTTAATCCAACCTTTGTAAATTGTGTTAAATCTGAGGTCGTTTTGTGTATCTGAGTGGCAATCATGGACCAGATTAGGAGTAGATAAAGGCATTACCAGTATTTGCCCCTAAAGACATTTTAGGGGAGGGGGATTAGAGAGATCATAGAACTAAAAAAAAAAAAAAAAAAACTTTATTGATGTAATTCATATACCATAAAATTCACTGACATTATTTATTTAAGTATAGTTGATTTACAATATTGTGCCAATTTCTGCTGCATAGCAAAATGACCCAGTCATGCATATATACACATATTCCCTTTCTTATGTTATCCTCCATCATGGTCTATCCCAAGAGATTGGATAGAGTTCACTATACTGCACAGTAGGACCTCATTGCTTATCTATTCTATTTTTTAAATGATCTTTGTTTTTTCCATTATAGTTGGTTTACAGTGTTCTGTCAATTTCTACTGTATAACAAAGTGACCCGGTCTCACATATATACATTCTTTTTCTCACATTATCCATTATGCTCCATCATAAGTGACTAGGTAGAATTCCCTGCACTGTACAGCAGGATCTCATTTCTTATCTACTCCAAATGCAATAGTTTGCATCTTTTAACCCCAGATTCCCAGTCCATCCCACTCCCTCCTCCTCTCCACAAGTCTGTTCTCCAAGTCCATGAGTTACTTTTCTGTGGAAAGGTTCATTTGTGCCGTATATTAAATTCCAGATATAAGTGATATCATATGGTATTTGTCTTTCTCTTTATGACTTCCTTCACTTAGTATGAGAGTCTCTAGTTCCATCCATGTTGCTCCAAATGCCATTATTTTGTTCTTTTTCATGTCTGAGTAGTATTCCTTGTGCATATATACCACATCTTCTTAATCCATTCATCTAATGGTGGACTTTTAGGTTGCTTCCATGTCTTGGCCATTGTGAATAGTGCTGCAGTGAACATATGGGTTGTTTGTATCTTTTTCAAGGAAAGTTTTGTCCAGAGTGGGAATGCTGGGTCATATGGTAGTTCTATATTTAGTTTTCAGAGGTACCTCCATACTGTTTTCCATAGTGATTGTACCAATTTACATTTCCAGCACCAGTGTAGAAGGGTTTGCTTTTCTCCCTTTCTAGCACTTGTTATTTTTTACTTGTTAATGATGGCCATTCTGACAGGTGTGAGGTGGGACCTCGTAGTAGTTTTGATTTGTATTTCTCTAATAATTAGTCATGTTGAGCATTTTTTCATGTACATGTTGGCCATCTGTATATCTTATATGGAGAAATGTCTATTCAGGTCTTTTGCCCATTTTTCTTTCTTTTCCTTTTTTTTTTTGGTCTTTTTTAGGGCCACTATCATGGCATATGGAAGTTCCCAGGCTAGGGGTCGAATTGGAGCTATAGTTTCTGGCCTACACCACAGCCACAGCAACACAGAATCCAAGCCACATATGCACCACAGCTCACGGTGATACCAGATCCTTAACCCACTGAGCAAGGCCAGGGATCAAACCAAAGATTCTAGCTGGGTTCGTTAACCACTGAGCCATGAAGGGAATTCCCATGCCCATTTTTCAAATGGGTTGTTGGTTTCTTTGCAGTTGAGCTGCATAAGTTGTTTGTATATTTTAGAGATTAAGCCCTTCTCAGTTGCATCATTTGAAACTATTTTCTCCCATTCAGTAAATTGTCTTTTTGGGTTTTTTTTTATAGTTTCCTTTGCTGTTCAAAGGTTGTCAGTTTGATTAGGTCCCACTGGTTTATTTTTGCTTTTGTTTCTTTTGCCTTGGGAGACTGACCTAAGAAAACATTTCTACAATTGATGTCAGAAAATGTTTTGCCTATGTTCTCTAATAGGAGTTTATGGTGTCTTGTCTTAAAGTCTTTAAGCCATTTCAAGTTTATTTCTGTGCGTGGTATGAGAGTATGATCCAGTTTCATCGATATACATGCAGCTGTCCTGTTTTCCCAGCACCACTTGATGAAGAGACTGTCTTTTTCCCATTTTATATTCTTGCCTCTTTTGTCAAAGATTAATTGACCGTAGGTGTCTGGGTTTATTACTGGATTCTCTGTTCCATTCCATTGGTCTGCATGTGTGTTTTGGTACCAGTATCACACTGTCTTGATCACCGTGGCCCTGTAATATTGCTGATGTCTGGGAGAGTTATGCCTCCTGCTTGGTTTTCATTCCTCAGGATTGCTTTGGCGATTCTGGGTCTTTTATGGTTCCATATAAATTTTTGGATTGTTGTAGTTCTGTGAAAAATGTCATGGGTAATTTGGTAGGGATTGCAGTGAATCTGTAGATTGCTTTGGGTAGTATGGCCATTTTTAATGATATTAATTCTTCAATCTAGGAGCATGGAATAGCTTTCCATTTCTTTGAAACCTTTTTAATTTCCTTGCTTAATGTTTTATAGTTCTCAGCATGTAAGTGTTTGCCTCCTTGGTCAGGTTTATTCCTAGGTATTTAATTTTTGTGGGGTGCAATTTTAAAAGGTATTGTATTTTCATATTTCTTTTCTAATATTTCATTATTAGTGTACTGAAATGCAACTGATTTCTGCATGTTAATCTTGTATCCTGCTACTTTGCTGATTTTGTTGATCAGTTCCAGTAGTTCGTGTGTGGAGTCCTTGGGGTTTTCTATATACAGTATCATGTCATCTGATTAGTGACAGTTTACCTCTTCTCTTCCAATTTGGATACTTTTTATTCCTTTTTTTTTTGTCTGACTGCTGTGGCTGGGACTTCCAATACTATGTTGAAAATTCATTCTTTTAAAGTATACACTTCAGTTGTTTTTTGTACATTCAGTGTTAGACATCCATCATCACTATCTAATATTAAAACATTTTTATCCCCTCTAAAAGAAACCCATTAGCAGTCATTGTCCTTATATCATAGGATTTCACATTTCAATTAAAGCATTTCCCCCTAAGATATTAAATTGACTGATATAGTTATTTGTGATCTTATACTTCTTTAAATATTGTGCTTATGTATTTCAGTTTTGCTCTCTTGCAGTTCTTGAATTGCTTTTATTTTTGTTTTATGATGTTTTTTCTCTTCAGATATTTGCAATTTTTTCTATTACAGAACTGACAACTTGTTTACTTTATGTCTCAGTCATTTATTCTGAGAGCGATGTCATTTTCTGGATAGCAGAGATCTATCTTTCCTTAGAATCAATACTATGTAGTCTCTTGTGACTTTGTTAAAGCTTTGACCCTCATTGCTTTAATTTCCTGCACCATAACTGGAAGCTCTCATTTACTGACATTATTACTTTGTGGGAATAGAAGCTAATTTATTTCCCAGGCACTGATTTAAAACAAGCCTTAGTAATAGTTCAGTTTCACCATTATGATTTTTCTCAACACAAAGAAAGGCAGGACTGATACAGAGAAAATACAGGGTAAATGAAAGAAGAGAAAAGGATAGGAAAAATCACACTAAAATTCTATCAAGATGGGCATGGAGTATTTAGTGTCTCATTTGCACATTTTAAATAAATTATCCAGAGAGATACCTTCAAAATACGTGGAAGAAAATGTTTACCTTCTCCCTTTGGGAATGAATCTAACCCGGTGTCCATGCAGTGCTGTTTCGCCCAATGAGGAAGCCCGTGTTGAAAAAGAAACATTATTCAGTCATTTGTATCTACTTGATAGGATGAAATGAACAGACCATGTTTTCATCAGGCATTTCATCAGAGTAGCTTCTCAAAGAAAAATATAAGTAATTAATTTTTATACAAGTGGAAAGATTTCTGCCTGTCGTGTATCTTGTTCCTTATTATTAAGTAATTTTGTTTTCTGGCTTCTGTTTCTATTGTTTCCTTTTCTTTTCTTTTATTTCAAATGCCTTTTCCCAATCCCTGCTCATCATAATTGGGGTTGTTGTTTTTTTTGCCAGTATTGCCTTCTTAGGAACTGCATTGAATTTTGTTTTTTTTATACAAACATGTAAAGTACACAGTCTTAAATTAACTGGAATTAGCTGGAATTCAGAGACACATCATCAGTCATTTTCTATAGATTCTTATAAAGATTAATACAATAAATTTTTATGTCTTAGGGGTCCATTTTACTTATCTGGGGAAGTTATTGAATTTTTATTTATCAGTCTCAATTACTTGGATTACACCTGGAATAAAATCATCGTATACATATTACTGTAATCCAAATATTAGAATCTCTCCCTTTCCTTTCCTCTTAATGGACTTAATGCATTTTATTCTAATAACAGTGAGGTTTTGTTTCTGTAACCTTAAAAATAAAAATAGCTTACATTTCTAAAAAGTAGAGAATCATATTGGTATGAGATAAAATTAGAGACAAAATTGTTTTTGTAGGTTAAAAATGCTATTTTGGTGCAGACAGAGGTAACTATCATATTCCATCTGGCTGATGGAATATGATGTGTTTTTCTATGAAATGTTATTAGGGCTGTTGAATTGCTTATTATGTACAAAACACATACTCACATACAAAACATATATAATTTGATCTTGGGAAGTTGCTTAGTTTGCCATCAATTTGCAGTGTTTATAAGAGAATTTTGTAATTCTGTGGTGTTGGTTTAATGAAATCTTTGCACCGACATTCTCGAGAGAATTTACTTAGAATTACATTTAGTCACAATTATCAGACACTTAAAAAAATCAGATTAAAAGACCAATACAGCTGTTAAAAGAAATCATTTAGTGGACCACAGGTCTAAATTGCCCTAACTGTGGGGCATTTTCCATTTTCTCTCTGTTTTCGCATCTTCCTTTAGCCTCTCTTACGGTGTCACTCACATGGACATTCAGTGAAGCCAGCCAATATGATACTATCAAAAGATAAAGGCTAACATTGTCTTAATAATTCAAACAGAACTGATATGGAAAGTCTGTGCTAAATACTTTGATTTTATGACCTGAAACTAATCAGTTCATGAAAACTAATTACTCCCATCTTACCTCAAAAAATGAAAATTGTTTTAACGATTAATTCTTTTTAAGGGGAAAAATTGCATTTATAGTTCATAACACTTTCCTTGAAACCTAAGTTTACAGCAGAAAAAGCAGTGGTTAAGCGAGGGTAGACTAGAAAAGGCCTGGAAGTTTCCAAGAGGAGGAGGAGGGAGGTGCCAGAAGGAGCGAAGCCTGGAGAATAGCCCAGGAAGTCAAACACGGGCTCAAAGTTGGTAAGGGGCTTCTGAGAAATGCGACTAGGTCAGGAACATTTATAACGGGTCAGAAAATCCTTGAGTTCTAGAAGCATTACCAGAGCTCTTAAAAATAATTGAATCAATTTTATGATCTGAAAATTACTATAAATCATCTATTAAATCCTAGATTTGTCTTCCTAGCTCACGAGCTTGACAATAGCTCTAACAGGAGTGGTTTCTCCTCTGCTAGTTAAAAGCCTTCCAGATTCTCTCCTTCCACTTTGTTCTCTAAGCAGCATAATCATTTGGGTGGAAAAGTGATTACTGCTTTTAGAAATACTAGATTATAGTATTATTCAAGAAAGAACCTAGCCAGGGACCATTAAACTTCATAGTATCTGCAAGTTATGTGCGTAGGTTTTCGGTATATTCCACAGCTTCTAAGCACTTCAATCTACTCATAGAACATTATCTATTCATGTGAAGTATTTCTCTAAGCGTGTTTTATATGATGTAAAATATTCCTGCTTGTGACATTGCATGGACACGCAGTATTTGCCTTGCTGAATCTATTATTGCTAGGCATGTTAGGCGGGCCTGTGGGAAACAGTGCAGGTAATGAAGGCGTATTTACCGTTAACATACAGCAGGATAACCATTCAATATGTGTATGGGGAATACTCTGTATGCTGTATGTTATGTTGTTTAGGCCAAAAGCATGTTTTATGTTTTTGTATATCAGAGACTGAGGGCTGGTTGTGTCATCATTTCATCACCCAGGAACCTTATGATGGGGCGTAAAACTGTCAACATATGTAAGAAATTTGAGTTGAGCATAATTTTTTCGGTTAAGGTGTTCACCATGCCAGAACTCTATCAGAGAACATCAGGGCTCCTATCGTTTACAAAATGTGATTGAAGTCAAGTGTAGGACTTAAGTTCTTACTGGAACCAAAGAAGATAATCACTTCCACAACTAGAGATTACCTCATATTGTAACTTAACCCACCAGCAGGTCACAATCAGAAAGACAGATCATAGGGTTGGTAGATGCAAACTGTGACATTTAGATTGGATAAACAGCAAGGTCTTACTGTATAGCACAGGGAACTATATCCAGTCTCCTGGGATATATTTGTATAACTAAGTCGCTTTCACAGCAGAAATCGGCCTGATACTGTAAATCAACTACACTTTAATATAAATAAATAATTTTTAAAAGAAAAAAGGCAAAAAAAATCGACAGATAATAACACATGATGGTGAGGATGTGGGAAAACCAGAAACCTCATATATTTTTAGTGTCAGTGTAAAATGGTACAGCTACCACTTTGGAAAGCAGTCTGAGAGAGCTTCAAAACGCTAACCGTAGCTATCAAATGACTCAGCAGTTCCACTCCTGGGGATATGCCCAAGAAAAAATGAAAACACAGCCTCGTTCCAAACTTTGGGCCTGAGTGTTCATGGCAGCGTTATTTATGTTAGACGAAAAAGTGAAAACCCCCAAATCCCTCAACTGATGAGAAGCTAAACAAAACGGGGTATATCTGTATGACAGAATATTGTTTGGAAATGAAAACTAAGGAAGTATTGATACATGCTTCCAAACGAATGTACTTTGAAACATTCTGTTACATGGAATCGTTCAGTCACAAAAGATTGTACTGATCCCGTTTATATGAAATGTCCAGGAGACAAGTATGGTGGTTCCTAGGACTGGGGTGGGTGGGGAAACTGTTTCCAGACCAAGGGAGTGAGCTTGGTGGAGACAATGGAGAGAGGCGGTAGACAGATACAAGTTTTCATTCTAGTGCCATGAAAATATTCTGTTAGATTACAGTCATCATTTCACAACTTTTTTTTTTTTTTGGTCATTTTGGGGCCGTACCCACGGCATATGGAGGTTCCCTGGCTAGGGGTCTAACAGGAGCTGTAGCCGCCGGCCTTCGCCACAGCCACAGCAACGCGGGATCGGAGCCGCGTCTGCGACCTACACCACAGCTCACGGCAACGCCGGATCCTTAACCTACTGAGCAAGGCCGGGGATCGAACCTGCAACCTCATGGTTCCTAGTCGGATTCGTTTCGGCTGTGCCACGAAGGGAACTCCTCATTTCACAACTTTTAAACATACTAAAACTATTTAATTATATCCCTTATTTATTTATTTGTCTTTTTGCCTTATCTAGGGCTGCACTCGTGGCACATGGAGGTTCCCAGGCTAGGGGTTGAATCGGAGCTGTAGCCGCCGGCCTTCGCCACAGCCACAGCCATAACAACGCGGGATCCGAGCCGCGTCTGCAATCTACACCATAGCTCATGGCAACGCCGGATCCTTAACACACTGAGCGAGGCCAGGGATCGAAACCGCAACCTCATGGTTCCTAGTCGGATTCGTTAACCACTTAGCCACGATGGGAACTCCTATTTAATTATATCCTTTAAATGAATAATTTATGGTATATAAATTATATTACTATAAACCTATATAGAATACTAAAATTTTTACTTACTTATCAAGAGATCACCTTCTAAGACTTTTTACTTGGCACAGATTTCAAAAATCTGTACTTTATGTACAGCATATAAATTTCTTATCTACTCATTGAGAATTTATAATTTTCAATAAAAGTGTAGCTTTTAGTTATTTTATAACTTGTTTATTCTTTTTGAGAATCGCAAGCTGTCTTCAGGGACTTTTAAGTAACTTGCAAAACCATCGAAGTGTTAGAAATTGTGTGTGTGTGTATAAATATATGTATGTGTATGCATATGTATATTTAATTATGCATGTATGTAAAATGTCTGGCATATTTAAACATTTATTACGTAGGAGCTATTGTTATTATTGATACTATTATTGAGCTGATACAAATGAGCGAATAAAAACTTTACGATTAACAATACTGTTTTAACTATAAAATAAACTGTATGAAAAGTGCATGTAAGAGTAGTGATTACCATTCTTATGCTACTGCCTTCTGTTAATTTAAGCAACCTGGGACCATCAGAATTTTTCCAACATTTAATATTAGTAAATTATCACTGACAGCACTTTTCTTACCTTTGTAGGCCACCATAAAATTATAGGATGTATTTTGCTGAAGAAATAGTAAAACACTTATTTTTGCAAAACACACTGGGGGCATGAAGATAGCATAACCTATATTTGACGTCTGAGATCTAGTTTTGTATTCTAAGATCAAAAACGGTGGCTGAACCACAAATGCTAGTCTTGAGTACCAGTGATCACACCCTGTTCTTGCATCACTCTGCCAGTGTTTTTTCCGGTTCCTGCACTTGCTTGCAGAGTATTTCAAGACGAGATGCATGAGTGTGCTGTGATGAAAACGGCATCACAAAACCCTTAACAGATGTATCATGCAGTAAGCCCGGAACTAGGGTCATTATACTTGGCGTATCTGTCCCCTTCCTCTTCCTACTTTCTTGCTCTAATTCTCTTTATTCCTCCTCTTCTCTGTCAGTCTTGCCAGCTGTATGTAGCGCAAATATAGAGCAATCTACATATGTTAGAGAGGAAAATAAGAATATGTAGTTTACAAACTCATATAAACAGCCTGATATAATTAAACCGCGTAAACTGCATGTCTAACAGAAGCCGAAGACTATTCCCTGAGTACATTTACCATTCACCAAGGATAGTTTAGCCTGTGATTTAGGGTCTTCTAGAAAATGTAGCTACAAAAATTGCTACAGAAAGAATTTTAATGACATCTTTGTATAGGTAAATGGGAGAAAATAAAAGTCAAGGTTTACGTGTGTGACAGGTTCTTCTTTGAATTCCAGAATATGCCTGGTCTTAGGAGGCTTATCAGTCTTGATTCAGATAAACATGTAGTGACACAGGATGTGCTTGCTCTTGTAACGGCACGTTATCTCTTCTGTTACAGTCCTGCTATATACATAACTTATAGATTAAATGTATACAACAGAACTGCATTACAAAAAAGAATTGACATGTCTTAAAAATTAAATAATAATAGCCTATTAAAATTAATGCTTTTGCCAATTAAATGATGCTTGGGAGATAAAGGCAATTTTCAGATACGTCATATTTTTTCAATGGCAGGTCTTTCTGGCCATTTGCAAGCCGGACTTTACTGTGCTTAGTGCAATTAGCTCTTCCTTTAGCATTTCTCTCCCTTTAACTAGTGGTTCTGTATTGTATCCAAGTGACACCAGACTTGAATGGCATAGAGGTTAGGGTTAGGGTTTATGAGGTGGAGTCAATTGTGCGTGGGCATGTGAGAAACACCCATATAATAGAGTCAGCCCTCTGTGTCCAGCGGACAGACTGTAGGAGGCTTGGGTATCCACGGGGTCCTGAAACCACTTCCCCCAGACTCTCCCTCACCTTAAAGCCAGGGTGAATTCTTTCAGTGTTGGCACAGGAAACTCAGGGCAGAAAGCACACAAACTTTGAAGGTAGTTAATGGGAAAGAGAGCAAGTACAGAAAGTTTTGAGAAAGCCAGCGTGTAGCCAAAAACAGCAGGTATGGCCAGATGGCAACTGAATTAGAAAAGGGATTCTTGCCGTGTTGCCTCCAGAAGACTGTCAGACCCAGGAAGCCCTCCTGGGGGCGTGACTTACTCCGGGCACGCAGCCTCTTTCGCTGTTCACTTCCTCAGGGAACATAAGTCTATTGTACCAAGCAGATATTGAAGAATTCTCTTACAGAATAGATCATGACTTCTAAAATAATTTCACTTCTACAGATAGTGATCACTATGCCAAAAGCATGTTTATTTCCAGATAAAGCATTTGCTACGTGGAAACATTTTCAAGAAAATGTGAAAGTTTTGTAAGGCTGCAATTTAATGACATTACTTTAACAACGCATTTGATGAGATTATTTTTTTTTAATTTCCGGCTTAACCCAAGATACTCTATGATATTCTTAAATGTGTTATTAGTATTACATCATGTATTTATAATTTCAGTGTCATTCTTGGACTCTGTGTGTGTATTAATCTGGGAAAATATCCATGTTTTGTCCTTTATTGTTCTTTTTTTTTTTTTGTCTTTTTATGGCCACACCTTGGCACATGGAGGTTCCCAGGCTAGGGTTTGAATTGGAGCTGTAGCTGCAAGTCTACGCCACAACCACAGCAACACCACATCCGAGCCACATCTGTGACCTACACTAGAGCTCACAGCAACGCCAGATCCTTAACCCACTGAGTGAGACCAGGAATCAAACCTGCGTCCTCATGTATGCTAATCGGGTTCAGTACCACTGAGCCACGACGGGACGCCTGCCCTTTGTTGTTCTTATCTTGAGGGAAAGTATGATCTTTGTTGTTTCCCAGAGAAACTGATGACTATTTCCTCTGCTCTGGTCTCCCCACGACACACACACTTCTTTTCTGGGAGGTGACAAACGAGCCTTGGTCAGAATGAAGACAGTATTCTCGTTTCAACCTTGGAGTTCTCTGATTTGTTTCTGCTTATTGCCAATACCACGCTCTTATTTTCCATGACCCAATTTTTTGAACAATGGTACAACAAAAAGATAACATTACTCAAATGAATGGTTAATAGTTTAAGTATTGATTGCTTCCCTAATTACATTTTTTCAAATAGGATTATGTTTATTTTGAATGAAGAAAAATTATAGGTCTGCTTAAAAAATATAAATTTGTATTCGGTTTCTTGTTGGAGTGCAAATATTATACTTCAATTGAAATTAGTTTACCTATGTTTAACTTAATGGAAGAAGGCCACATTTTCTTGCTTTGAAGTTGATTTTTTTTCAAGGAATTTGGATATTTCTTTACTTAAAAATCTAGCTTTTAGATGCAAACTGTTGCGTTTGGAATGGATAAGCAATGGGGTTCTGCTGTAAAGCCAAGGAAGTACATCTGATCACTTGTGATGGAACGTGATGGAGGATAATGTGAAAAGAAAGAATGTGTGTATATGTACAGCTGGGCCACTGTGCTGTGGAGCAGAAATTGACGGGACATCGTAAATCAATTGTAATAGAAATTTTTAAAAAATCTAGCCTTTAACCTTTTTTTAAAAAAGTTTAGATTACGTAAAAAAAAACATAATGAACATCACAGCCTCTATCGCTCAGATGTTAAAAGTGTTAGTATTTTGGCACATTGCTTTCAGTAATTATTAAAAGAAAACATATGATTCACCCCCTCTGTACCCCTCTCTGCTCTTAAACGAGAGGCAAAAACTGCTAACTTGAGTTTGGTGGGTTTTTTTTTTCCATTTCATTTTTAAAAAGTACACACATATACGTAGCTGTCAAAAATATGAGCATTAGAGTTCAAAGACCTATATAGATTTTTTTTTTTTACTAACCTCTGTTACTGTGTTTCTGTGATCTAGCCTATTGACATATAAAGATCTGCTTCCTCCCTCTTAACCTGTTTTATAGCATTTCATCACATTGGCAGGAAACATTTTATTTATTTTTTTCTGGTATTGATTGACATTTGCAAAGTTCTTTCATTGTAGCTTTTCTGATATTCTGATTTAAGGAATGGATATATAATAATGGGAAATATTATTACTTCAAAGCAGCATATACTTTAGATTTGCTGTTTTAGACCACTTAGCAAACCACTCTGTTTTCCACTGGGGACGTTTTCTTTTTAAATTATATCGCAAATATACCCAAATGGCAAATAATTCAAGATAAGATTTTTCACATCAAATGTCATTTGTTCAAAATTTACATTTATCTTTCTCATAACTAGTCACTTCCATTTTGTCTTCCCTTCATCCTGAAGAATGAAAATGTAATTTCCCAGAGGCTTTAAGAATTGGGGGAGTATTAAATGTAACTGAAATTAAGTGATTAATAATTTACTTTTGGGTCATGAATCAACTTCATGGGATGCTAAGGATCATTTGCAACCCCAGAAGCGCTAGCAGTAACAATGCACTTTTTAAGACTTAGGAACTCTCAAAGGTTGGCTGCCCAACCTAATTAAACTTCAATCTTCTGATACCAAACGTATTTCTTCTTTGTAGTGGATTTCCTGAGACCTTCTTGACAGGCAAACGTCACTTTACCTGACAGCTGATAGACAAGTTACGTAGCACCATAATTGGAGAGAAAAAGAGAGCTTGAAACTACTCGATTTAATGGCCATGTGTGTAGCTTTTTCTTTCTTCCTTTTTCTTTTTTTTTAAAGGTTTCTATGACAGACACAAAAGGCCTCCGCAAATAGGCCCAGTGCCATTTCTCCCTGCCTCCTCTAGGGGTAATTATCTCACTCTATCAATAGTGCTGTCAGAAATTGGGCACATAATTCAGCATTTAAATGAACAAGCAATGTAATATTTCCTGTCTCCCAGTGGAATGCCTTGCCGCTCACATTCTTCTCTGTCACTCGCTCACTCTTGACGTATGTCCCATATCAAGTCCCTGAGTGCCTTCTCTCCTTGTGTCTCACTGCAGATGTTGGCTTCGACTAGACACCTACTTCATCTGGAGTTTTATAGGACCGGCGACCTTGATAATTATGGTGAGAACTCCTAATTAACTATGTGTTGTCCAGGTCTGGAAATAAAACTTTCACTGTCCCTCTGCTGACTGTCTTAGGTTTACATAGATTAATTCGGGGAAAGCATGTGCTCATCTGACCCTATATAAGTCAAGCAATTAGACACTCATTATAATCTGCTTTTATATTGTAAAATACTTAATCAAAACCCTGGGGAGAAAACATGCATTTGCAAGAATTTATGCAGTCTGTTTCCTCCTCAGGAGCCCATCTGCATAATCCGTTGGGTTTTGTAGGTTTTGAACTGTGATGACTGTGCTTGGCAAGCATACATTTCCTCTCTTTTTCATTTGCGTAATTTGAATTATGAATGGAATCAGAAATTGGAAATGTGGTGACTTACCTTCCTGTTCCTTCTGGTTTTGTTTTTATATAAATCTCTAAACTTTTAAAATTTAAGAAGATTTCACTCGAGAATGGCACAGGTTGAGTGAATATTCTGGAATCATACTTCCTTTTTTATTTTTCAATGCACAGTATCTTGATTTCAAATTTGAATTATTTATCCGAATTTAGATACTATTATTGATATCATTATTTATGTACTTGTCATTTTAAAATATAGTGTTGTTCCAAGTTCTGGAATACATAAACAAAGCAGGTGACGAGGGCAGTTCAACTTGAGGTTTTCTATGGTTTATATATGTGTGATATATGTAACTTACACTGGAGCTTCTGTTTTGTTTTGTTTTGTTTAAAGACATATGCTGTCTCTGGATGCAGTGACATAACCATGTCGCTGAGGCTTCCTTCTACTTTAATCCTAGTTTGTGTTAATCAGAATTTAACCACTATTTTATAGTCCTTTTGAACTAGCTATTCAAAAATAAAATGATTTTTCTACTCCTGTCTTTGTAATGTGGCATTTGAACAATCAATTAGAGGCCACGGTTAGAAGGCAGATACAAGAACACATCTGGAATAATTATTATCTTTTTAAAAAACATATACTTGACTTTGTAGTGTTTTACAGTTTCCGCAGCATCATTCCAACTACTGCTGATTTTGTATCTGTGTGCATTTGGTACAGCAGTGCTTTGTAACTCATTGGGGTCCCAAGTCCTCAGGCTGGCCTCTTGCCTTTGCTAAAATACAAGGCGGGAGTTCCCTTCGTGGCTCAGTGGTTAACGAATCCGACTAAGAACCATGAGGTTGCGGGTTCGATCCCTGGCCTTGCTCAGTGCGTTAAGGATCCGGCGTTGCCGTGAGCTGTGGTGTAGGTTGCAGACACGGCTCGGATCCCGTGTTGCTGTGGCTGTGGCGAAGGCCGGCGGCTACAACTCCTGTTAGACCCCTAGCCTGGGAACCTCCATGTGCCGCGGGTGTGGCTCTAGATAAGGCAAAAAGACAAAAATAAAATAAAATAAAATAAAATACAAGGCAATCATCTAATCCAATTCCTTTATAAGTGTAGGAGAGCTAATTTCCCAGAACAACTCCTCTGTCACAGAGAATAGACTTACTTTTTTTTTCTAATCCAGTTACGCTACATAACAGTACCTTTTACATTCCAGCTTAATGTAATCTTCCTTGGGATTGCTTTGTATAAAATGTTTCATCACACTGCCATTCTGAAACCTGAATCCGGCTGCCTTGATAATATCAAGTAAGTGATTTTTCCTTTTCTTTTCTTTGGACTGCCTTACTTTGATACACTGAACTACAGCTAAGTTATCTCTGCTTTTAATGAATTGAAATCTGAAGACACAACTGTGAGGGTCAACATGCTGTCTTTGCCGAATAAGATCATTTCTTGACTCCTGGGTTGACTTGGTCTACCTGAAAATAAGTACAGTGAAGCTCTGTCTTCGGAGAAACTTTTTTCCCCTAAATTCTTACTTACAACATGATAAGTGTTTTGTTTTCCTTTGTTTTGTTTTTTATATATACACTCATTTATTTTGCCTGGGAAGACAATACAAAGTTGCTGTGTCTGGGTAGACTGTTACCTCTTAGAACAGCAAGCACATCACTATTCAACACTCCAAACTCCACTTCACAGCAACGTGGAGAGAGTGAAAAGGTGGCACCTGCAAGTACCAGAGGAGGCTGTTTACACCACAGGGGAGGAATCCCCCACGTGAGGAATCTCGGTGTTTGTAGAAGGGCTGTTATTCAGCTGCCCTTCTCTCCTCCTGAGAGAGAAAGAGAAGCCTGGCCCCCTAATGTAAAGTCCTGTGCTGTACGGAGATATGGCTCCGGGTCTGACCCGCTTTGAAATGTTAACATTTGCATCTTGGGAAGTAAATCCATCCAGAAAATTCTCTCTATGTATTCAGTCATCTTTTAACTCCCAAGATTTGTCCTTTAACCCAAATTCTACTCTTCTATGCTCAAAAAAACCTGAGCCATACAGAGATATGAAAATATCCAAATTCCTTTCCTCAATAGTTAGCATTTCCTTTATGTATACACAAAGAAGCCAATTTACATTTCTTGAAAAGGAAAACAGTTCTTCAGAATAACCAAAAAAACGTGTCTTCTTCCCTTAGAGGCTGTAGCATTTGAGAAAGAGTAATCTGATGCTATATTTTAGTTGTTAATATATATTCTGTATTAAGTTGCATTTGTATGTGATTTGCCTATGCTATGTTTTAACTTGGTTGCGTGTTTTTATTGAAATGAATGCACTTTCAGAAGTTTCATGAGGTCACCTGTAACTTCCGTGTGCTACTGACATTCTCCTTGAACTACCTCAGAGGGCAGCTATGTCACCCATTTTTCATCTCCCATTTGGTGCCTAACATAGTTCTATGCCCATAGCAGTCCCTCTGTGAATGCTTACAGGCTAAAGTAATACATTAAAGATTGGGGTGACAAAAGCGTATGGACATTAAGTACTCACTTTTGCTTAAGGGATCATTTGTCTACATCAGTTGAAAAGATAGCTAAGCAGTTAGAAAGAATAACTATATAATGGAGCAAACTAGGAGTTATCTACTTTCAATAAATGGTCTTGTAGTTTTAATATTACCTAGTTGAGATAATAGCTGTTATATTATTGAATTATATACAACTAGAGTGCCCTTCTAAAATGTAGTATTAGTTCCTTGGACTGTTTGTTCCTGATGAAATTGAATTTGGATAAATTAAATAGGTGCGTAAACTGTAATTTATTTATTGTATCATACTTCTATTCACTTTAGTATAAATTACCTCTTTATATCTATTATTATATAGTATAAAATAAAGTGTATGTGACTTTGTTATCATTTTTGTTATGTTTTTTAAAGTACTAGCAGTAAGTAATACTTTAGTATTTAAGTAATAGCTTTTACCAGATTAAAAATTTTAAAAAGGTCTTCTATGTAGTACAGTCACATTTTAAAAGGTAGATTTGTTTTCTCATTATTCATATGTACTTCTTTAGGTGATATGGGTTGAATCTCTGTGATATTACTGTTTAAAAAAGCAAACACACAAAAGCCAGTATTTAGGTTCAATGATATTGATGGCATCAAACTTTAGCAAACAAAGCAAAATAAAGTCTTATGACACTATCTTGATTTGAATTCTGTCTAAACTGCTCTACTGTTTATAACCTTTGGAGAGTTTATTTGATCTTGCCGAACCTTCCCGTGCACTTCAAAATGGGTATAACGATGAGACATACCCTGCCATCAAATGCGCAGAGGAGCATGATCAGACTTTGATGATGCTTTTTAAGGAAAAGTCAATGAGGGACAAGGAGAGAAATCAGATAAGCGTTAGAAAGAACGCAGAGGATGGCTGTAAGAGGGGAGAAAGGCGAATATGGATGTGCTGATGGGAAAGAACCAGTAGAAAAGTGATTACAACTAGAGGAAAAGAAGTCGGTGTTATAGCCACGACCTGAGGAGCTGTAGGGAACGAGGTCCAAACTGAGGAAGAGCAAGGACACCTCTCCTGAGATAACAGAAGCCAGACAGGAGCGTCCTTTACCACTCAGTCTGGATGAAATAAGTAATAGGTGCCATATAGCTAGGTTGGCAGAACCAGAGTAGAGCCCTAAATCTGCAGTATATGGGGGCATGTGGGAGAGATAACAGTAAGAAAGCAATCTCAAGAAAATAGTTGTTAGGACTTCCCAGAATCCGAAGGACATTTTATTTCATTTAAAATGTGTTAATGTTATCTACTTAATAATTTCTTCTAAAATATCACCAAGGCATAATTGACAAGGAAAGAAAAATTTAAAAAAGGTTTAAGTGAAGTACAATATCTGGTATCCTTTTACTTTTAACAAAAATAAGGATCTGTATAATATGTATTTTTAAGTAGTATGGGTGATATGAGAGTATTTTAAAGGCATAAATATCATTTGTTTGGAAGGTATTTTTTTTTGAGTGTGGGAGGGGCATACAAGCTAATAGTGTGGTGTGTTCTTTTTTTTTTTTTTTGGTATTTTTATAAAGTGATGAATAAGACAGGCCACCTTGCTCAGTTTATTGGAAAGATAACCTCACCATATAAGGCCTTTTGGAAGCCAGTGTCTTTCTAAAACCATCATTCATTAATTTATCAAATATTTATTACTTTTATTATATACATTCTTCCCGGTATAAATATCCTCTTTACCTAAATGTGTTTGCTTCTCCCTGTACTTACCACCCCCACTTTCTTTGAAGCATGAAATTTGGCAGAGCTGTTGCTTGGCCTCCTGACATTTTCCCTTCCTGATTCTTGCCCCCACCTTCATCAGCTAGGGTGATCTCGTGAAAAGTTTAAATTTGATCCCACACCTCTCTTGGGTAAAACTCCTCTGTGGTTTCCTGTTCCTCTTCCGCTGACGCCCAGACCCCTTGCAGTGACCCACCCGGCCTTCCTGATCTGGGTGCCCTCTCTCCCTTCAGCCTCTTTTTAAGCCAAGTGTTCATCTACTTCGATGTTTTCTGGATGAATTTTGAGGGAAATATTTTCAGTACTCATTCTTCCTGAAGTAGTCCTGTAAAAAGGTTGAAATATTATTTTGGGCTTTTGAAGATGGAAGGTCAGTGTAGTCCATAGTCCATGCAGGTTAAAAAGAAAAGTCTTTCTCCATTTTGTTGACTTTATTCGTTGTTTACCTTCTAGCTCCAAAATACTAAATTTGAATGAAAAGTTCACAGATTTCTAATTATTTTAAATATGGAGAGATGTTGTATTGAAAACTGTCACCTCTCGTAAAAGGGTTTCCAGGCCATTACGCTTCGCTGAAGATATGCTTTTCCAGACCTTTTTTTTTATCAAATGTACTTTTCAACACCCACACACACTAGAAAGACTTCAGTTCTTACAAGAATCAGATCTAATAATTGATTTATTTGATTCATTGTAATAAGATAAAGCAATTTTAAAGAAGTGTCTGAAAGGAATATTGTTTGTCTGTTATCTCATTTGCCCCGTCCTTCCTCCGTTTCCTTGTTCTGCTGTTAAACTTTACTGGAAATGTCCAGTAGCCTTATCATAAGTGATCTAGGTGCACTTGAAGAGCAATACAATCCAAGCATTGTTTGGAGCTCTGTACATTGTTATGACAGCACTAGATTTCCTTCAAACAAACCTGCTCTAGGTACTAGTTAGTCCTTTGCTGATTAACTTAATTTCAACACTCAAAAGTATTTCACATCACTTCTTTGGAAAATGAATTTTAGCCCCTGGAAAATGAATTTTTGCCACCGGAAGATGAATTTTCTTGCACAAAACTGTACATTTGGCAAGCGTTATTGCCAGTCTCATTTGTGTCATGCATTTTAGGCTGTAGTTTTAAGTTTTCTGGAATGTTAGAAGTGTTCGTTTCTGTTTTCAAGCTTTTTCTTTAAACACATTGAAAGCCCCATATGATCTTTCTAGGAAGCAGGTGTTTTATGCATCACCGTATTTGGCATACTTTATACTCTGGGAGCTGACGTTTAAGAAAAAAGTTTGAAGGATGGCTGTCTCAGGCACACTGGGACTGTTAAGCGTTATACCTTGAGATCTAATAATTATTTCACTTTTCCCCAAAATAATTAAGTTTATATCAGAATTAGGGGATTCAGTTGCAACCTAGGGACAAGAAAGCCTGAAGGACTACCTAAGGGAAAAATAATTCTTCTTTATGATAAAAACATAAAAATTAGAAGCTCCTGTGTGCTTTTTATACGACTTAGATTTCCTTTGTATCCTACGTGCAGTGTGCAGTCAGACTTTGGGATATCTTGGTAATCAGAATAGTTTAATGAAACCAACATTCCTGAGGTAATTGTACATACAACAGCAGAATTAATCTAAAACAAGTAATAATATTAAAGTCGCAGTTTTCCTCCCAAAATAGTTAAGAACGGACATTCATTCACTTGAACTTTCTTGAGTGGAAGAATCTGAGAATAACTGTAACTAAGTAATATTTGTGTCCCTTATTATTCAAATGTTTGATATTTTAATGTATAAACCTTGACTTCCTTTTTGTTCCTTAATTATTCATTAATTTATCCGATAAATGAGAAGTGCTAAAATTTTGGATATGGTTTAGAGATAGAACTTACGGAATTGCTAATACACGCCATATAGATGGTAAGAGGAAGCAGTGGATTGTGAGTCCAAGCTTTTTGGCTTCGGGTAGTGAAGTATGGCCCAGTAGAGACAACATATGGGGTAGCTGAGGAGGTTGCAGGAAGGGTGAATAGCAGCATATCGTTGAAAGACATTGATCATCACTGCGTAGATGTCGAGTAGGGAGCTGGAGTAAAGAAAACTGGAGATTTAAATTTAGAGTCACCAGTATGTAGATTTTATTTTTGCCTTTAGTGTTTTCCAGGTTTTATTCATTTTCACTGTTGATTTTGTTTTATATCTCTCTGTTACTTTCTATAATGGTAAATGATCCTGGTTTTTAATTTATCACAGTGATATATTTACCTTGAAAAGATTAAGTCAAGTGAAGTGATTTTAAAAAAAGCAATAATGTAAAAGTACTATGCAGATATGGCAAAAAACTGAGATGGCAATCTTTCACCCAGACTGGTTTTCTGTTACTAGTAATTGTATGTTTCTGTTAGGGATAGCCCTGCCGTGAGTATTAAATGCTGACCATTGTAGTGGCCAAATCGTCATAATACTAACGATTTACGAAGCATAAAATCCAGAGGTGGGTGGTTCCATTTAATAGCTCAGTGATGCTGGTAAGGACCTACGCTCTTTCCGTCTTTCATCATTCTCAGCATGTCGGCTGATGCCTTTCACAGTGACCTTGGGGACTGAAGGTGGCTCCATCAGTTCCCACCATCATATCTTTCAGCAATTGTGCCCAAAAGCAAAAAGAGAAGAGAGAAAAGGACGCTGTCCTCCACGTCCCTTTCCTGTGGCTCTTAAGGTCAAGGTAGCAGACGTTTCCCGAAGCCACTTGTGTCACAGGTCCGGATCACATGACCACCTCTGAGTGCAAGAGGGGCCGGGAGAGCAGGGCTTTGGCAGAGAGAACCGGCTCAGATCCCTGTGGGCAGGAACAGACCAGTTTCAACACTTGCGGAGCTCAGGGCAAGACTACAAAGAAAGAGAAATAGAACATCTCCTAACCTCCTGTTCTGACAGATACACCTCGGAAACCACCTGGAAGACCAGGGTTGAGTACAGAGTCCTTCACCTCCTCGGAGTTCACCTCCTTGGAGTTCCATGTCAGGACACAGGGCCGTTTACTCACTACCCATCTTCCTTCTCTCCCTACGCCGCACTTCCATCTCGCACCATGGGGGTTCTCACACATAAGCATGGGGACACTGCAGCCAGCACCTCCAGTTGTGTCTGTCTCTCCTGCAAGCAGCCACTCCTTGGCCAGCCCTCAAATATACTGGCTACAGTCTTGGGAGAATGGGTCAGGGTAGATTTTATTTTAAACCTGGGAGACTGGGTAAAATAAAGGAACTGATGATAGACCCATAAAAGAAGAGAACTAGGGATCGAAACCCTGGGCTCTCTAACTTGTGAGATCTTGGAGATGCAGAGTCAACAAATTAGATTTAGAAAGAGTGGCCCGTGACATATGAAGGAAGTTAGAGATCTGGCAACTGGGCAGATTAAGCATTTCAATAAAGATGAGGACTTAGACTTGGCCACTGGATTTAAAAACATGGAAGTCCTTGTGCCTTTGCCAAAAACTGTTTGATAAAGCCTCATTAAGGTGTGTTGAAGGCAGAAGAGAGAGAAGTTAAACACCGCATGTAAAGACAACCCTTTTCAGATCTTTTTCTGTAAATAAGAGCTAAGAAATAAGAGTATCTGGAGAGAAATTTTCAGTCAAGGGCATTTTTTTGTTTTGTTGATTGGTTAGTTTTTAAACACGATAGAGATTACAGCCTCTTCCTTTTAATCTGGTATGAAGGGACAATTAGTTGATGCAACCGAGAGAAGGGAAAATTGTGTAGTTTTTGAATTGGAGGAGTCAAGGGAGATCTAGTGTACAAGTAGAAAGTAAGAGGGAATACAGACAGGAGTTCCCCTTGTGGCACAGTGGTTAACAAATCCGACTAGGAACCATGAGGTTGCATGTTCAATCCCTGGCCTTGCTCAGTGGGTTAAGGATCCGGCGTTGCTGTGAGCTGTGGTGTAGGTCGCAGACGCAGCTCGGATCTGGAGTTGCTGTGGCTGTAGCGAAGGCCGGCGGCTACAGCTCCTGTTAGACTCCTAGCCTGGGAACCTCCATATGCCTCGGGTGCGGCCCTAGATAAGGCAAAAAGCCAAAAAAAAAGAAGAAGAAGGAATACAGATAAAACAATTCATCTTTATATGATGAAATTATGACTGAGTTCTGCTAACTAGCAGATATTTTCCTTTAGAGTAATTCAATAAATTATCATAGCCTACAGCAGTAACTACTCATTTTGTTCAGAAACATTCATTGACCTGGAAAGAAAGTTCTATAATCTTGAAAAATATAACATTATTACAAGATTGCTTTAATCTTCTAACCGTAGTAACATATACTGGTTATAAATTTAATATTCTGCTAATAAAATCTATATTTATATGTATGTATTTATACATATCTGTACATATAAGTATATAATATGCATGCTATATGTAACATACATTATATAAAACGCAAATATCCAAGTACTTTATTGATAAGAAAAAATTTTATATTTTGAACATACTTAGTAACTTTTATGTATAATTTCATGAATTTAAGAAACAAAATCAATAGGTTATACAATTTGAAGAGGGTTAAACATCAGTAAAAATTACTTAAGCAACAAAATTCATTTGCCTTCAAGAAATAATAAGGTACACATTTTTATACCTTAGACAATCTTTTATTTAGCCATCTTCCTGAAAATAAAATGCAAAGCTATATATATTATAAAATTTTATCAAATACACTTTACGGGATAACTGAGTGCTAATATATCTTTGGGGATAGAAAATGAACATTTTTATTTTTCATAAGTTCCTGATTATATGCAGGAAAAAAGCTAAATGGAAATGTACTAAGAAGTTAATGGTCACCTTTCAGTGACAAAATTATGTATAATTTAAAATGTTCTTTTTTTTATGGACTCGTGTGGTATTTTCTGACACCACTTCTGACACCAGTTACATGTTGGTTTTTCACACACCAGCTGGTTCTCTAACACCAATTAAGTGTCCAGCAGTTCATCACGTCTGACACCAACTTATAGAATTAGAGCAGATGCCACGGGTTAAGGGCTCAGTCTCAGGAGACTGCCCCCCACTTCAGATGCCAGCGACAGACAGAATGCTCAGGATACCCACAGTTCAGCCTGGAGAACTGCAGATCGAGGGCTTCCCAAGCCCACCTCTCAGGTCCCATAATCCACCCTCCCAGCTCTTAACAACTGTTTGCCAAACCTAGAAGCTCCTTGAACCGCATCTGCTAAGGGTTCTAGTGGAGGTTCCCTTACAAAGGCACGATTGATTAAATCCTTGGCCGCTAATGATTAAACTGAGTTTCCACCCCTCCCAGCCCCCCCTCCCCTGGGCATGGGGTTGTAGGTGGCAGAGACCGACTCCCCTCCATTCCTTCTAGCCACCACCCCTGTCATCTTATTAGCATACTAAGAAACCCTGTTATCACTGCAAAGATTTGTTCAAGAGTTTTAGGAGCCCAGCGCCAGGAACTAGGAACAAAGACCAAATATTTATTTTTATTATATGGCAGCAATATTGAATTTTGGATGTTGGTATGATGGATACATAGTACTCTTATAAATTTTTTTCTTCAAAATGGCTCACCCTGCGTTATGTCCATAAACATGTTTGGTAATCGAATAATCTTAAAATGTCATTTCTCTAAAAGGCATTCTATAGTCTAACCTTTTAAAAACTTCCAAGAAATCATGTCGAGTTATCTGTTATTAATTAAAGGCTACTGTGGAAATAGCTATATAGTGAAAATCCAATCAAGTCTTAGGAAGATGGAGCATTAAATTACTGTATTTCATTCATCTGCAAATTCTTTGCCAGATAGAACTCATTCTAGAGTTTTTACTTGCTTTTATTTATATCACTGAAAAAATTAATTTAAGAATCTTGTTATGATTTGGGGATTAAAATTTTTTTAACTTTGTTTTTATTTTTTGTTCATTTATAAAAATTTAATTACCATGTATTTTTCTTGAGTGTTAAATATTTGAATAAAGACTCAAAAACAGGTCTATATATATTTAGCAATATTTTGTTTAATTCTGTCTGGTAAAATTAAATCTTATATACTATGGATTAAGCTCACCAGTGCTATCCTGAAATGATTTCATTCACTTTTAGCGTATTTGTTTTAATGTAATTTCAGCTTATAAACAGTTATACGAGGAATGAATAGATTTGGAGCAGTAGATTTCAAATGTAAATAAGGCACTGGAGTCACTTTTTAATTATTCCCAAGCAGATCATTTTTCTTTTCAATATATAAGCCAGTTTTTACTCCAGTGATTACTTAAGGTCATAGTTCTTTAAAGTATTAAACGGAAAATATTTTTACTTTCAAAGGCTGAATGAAGTATCCACGAAATTTCATGGATATCATAATGTTGTGGCTTTTAAGAGCTGTCTTGGTTACTGCAATCAGAACCAGCTAGGGACAACATTTTTTTCCTGATACAGCTCTGTTTAAAAGGTTTTCACTTATTTTTAAACTGAAAATTTTCTTTAGGACAATTATCATGTTTATAAATTTGTCTGAAAATTGATCAGAACTTACTAATTTTATTTTATTTTTTTATATTTCTTAATGAATTTTATTACAATTATAGGTGTACAAAAATTATCACAGGTCAATTTGATGAAGTTACTAATTTTAAAATATTTGTCATGAGAAACATTAAATAGGGAATACTGAGCTGCAAGAATTAGCCTGCAAATCCTGATCAACCCAAGTTTCACATGCTTCTTTTTTTTTCTTTCTTTTTTTTTGTCTTTTTGCCTTTTCTAGGGCCACACCCGCGGCATATGGAGGTTCCCAGGCTAGGGGTCTAACAGGAGCTGTAGCCACCGGCCTTCGCCACAGCCACAGCAACGCGGGATCCGAGCCGCGTCTGCGACCTACACCACAGCTCACGGCAACGCCGGATCCTTAACCCACTGAGCAAGGCCAGGGATCGAACCCGCAACCTCATGGTTCCTAGTCAGTTTTGTTAACCACTGCACCACGACGGGAACTCCTCATGTGCTTCTTAAGACATGTCAAGTAAAGTGTTGTGGGTAATGTTAGTTAAATATTATATCCTATTTTGAGTCACATACTGTAGGTAAACATTTAGTCATAGATTCTGAAATAAAAGACCTGGACCCTCTGGTTCTGCCCTCAAATCAACTGTAATTGCTTGACTTGAACCAATGTCAGCTTGAGATCTCTTGTGTTGTGTCTGTTTGAAATATGTGCCAAAGATTAGGACAGATAGTTAATTTATTGAGGTTTTGCTATGTGGTAGGTGCAGTTTGATGTCTTCTACATGTGTACATTTAATCTTTGCAGTAACACTCCAGTCTCTAAAAGGGTAAGTGCACACCTTCGACCTCAGAGCTAGTTGGCTAGTTAGTGCCGAAACTTGGATCCCAATAGGCAGTCTGGCTTCAGAGTCCATTTCCTTAAGCCTTACCATATATTCCTTGTCATATCGCCTTGAACATCTCTGAATAAACTGTGCTCCGTTTAACAGTTTTTTTCATAATACCATTTGAGATTGATGACTTGCTTAAAGAAGCTTTAAATTCAAAATATGGATGGGAATACACAATCTGAGCGCTTTGTCTTTAAAGTATTGGGATTATTTTAATATTTTAAGTGATCAACTGTAAAATCAGGTTAGAAAAATGCAGTTTTCAGGAGTCTTAGTGTCAGAGCAGTCTTATCAGAATTAGAAGTAGAGATTTCAGACTTATTAGTATTTACAATGGATTACTAGCATCCAGTGTTGCCACAGTTTGTAGCATAGGTCTCAGATGTGGCTCGGGGCCAACGTTGCCATGGCTGTGACTTAGTTCTCAGCTGTAGCTCCTACTCGACTTCTAGCCTGGGAACTTCCATATACCGTACATGTGGCCCTAAAAATAATAAAATAAATTAAAATAGATTACTGAATGTAACCACCGAAGAAGAATGTTGTCTTGGTAAAGGTGACTGAGAAAGTACAGTCGACAAGGTAAATAAAATATTGTGTCATGGAAGCCGAGAATAGAAGCGAGTGATCAAGTATAGAATATTGCTGAGTAGTCAAGTATGATAAGATAGAAAAAGTTAACAGTGGATTTGGTGGTTCCTGGGGCACTGTGGGAACGTGTGCCTAAATAAAGTGGCTTTTAGGAAAAGGAGAAGTAAGTGAGTATGAATTACGATCATAGAAAACTTGGTACATTTTTCATTAAAAGAGAACACACAGGATTCTTGGAGCATCTTTGAGATCCGGAAGGGTGTTTTTGTTTTGTTTTGTTTTTAAGTAATAAACGATGAAGTGCATTTGCTGATGGGACTGGGGCCAATAGGGGAAGAGATATTGAACCATCTTTGCTGGAGCGTTAGAGTGTGTGGGTGTGTGTGCTTTATAACAACGGAGGCACCTTTCTCGTTATAAAAGGGGGAGGACAGTGTGCGTGGGTGCCGCCGAAGTCGCTGATCGACCCGGTGTGGGAAAGATGGGAACACTTCTGTCGGTAGCCTTGGTTGAGTTCTCCCAGAAGTGGACTCCGAGCCAAGGATCCAGCACAGATTCTTAAGGAAGTGTTTTCAGAGGAAATCAGCAAGGAAGTAGAGTGAAGCAGGGGAGGCAGGAGGAAGAAGCCGTGCAAAGATGTCATTTTGAGTGAAGTCTCAGACTCTCCCTGAGCCCAGAGGGCGCCGGAGTGTAAGTTACACTTTGGAACTACCCACCACAGGTGCGGGAGCTGAGACCGTGTGACTGCACGGTGCTGGTGACCCAGCCCAGTCTTACTGGGTCGGGGGTGGCGTGAGGGTGGGATGCAAACCCCCGCACGTCTAGCCCACAGGCACAGACGCTCTGGTGCCCAGAACCAGTGACCCTCAGTCACAGGGCAAGCCCCTGACAGCTAAGCAAGCAGCAGCCGAGGGACAGGTTCGGGAGCTGTGAAAGGCCTGTGAGGTCTGGACAGTGTCCCGGTGCATTTGCAGCTGTCAGGTTGCTTCAGCTTTTAGGGAAATAGGAGGCTGGATTCAGCTGAGGGTGCTGGGATGAGAAGCAAGCCTGCGGCTGAAGGAAGGTGTGAAATATCTCGTGTGGGGAAGGGGAGAGCGTGTGTGTTAGGGGAGTTTAGTAGGCCTTCTGGGTATCGTTAAGTGCTGCTTAGATGTTTGTCGCTGTGAATTTAGCGTGTCTTCAGTAATCACGGTCGTGTGTTTCTTCCATCAGTTCTCACCTATCCACAGCTGGGTAATTTTTCAAATCACTGAAGATGAAAGCAGATGTAAGAAAGTAAGAGGTCACAGAACCTAGGCTGACCAAACAGGAAAGGGTGAACACAAAGAAGGTGATAAATAGTGAAAAAGTGGAGACAAAAATGGGAGGTCTGGAGAAGCTCGTAGACAGCAAAGACAAGAGGAAATAAACGGCGGTAGTAAATATTTGATGGGAAGAACCTCAGAGGAGCTGGGGTTTTTGACAGAGGTGAGGTGGTGGTTTGGCAGTGCCCCTTCTCACGCCGGAGTCGTAAGCGAACCGGTATTTGTTTGTGTGGCCTTCAAGGAAGGCGCTGTCAGCAGGAAGCAATTTCACTTAAAGCATGAAGGTGACAGAAGCACCCAAGGGGGAAGGTTAGATGGAGGGGAATTTGATGATATTGGACAGTGACTTTCAAAAGACAGGATGGAAATTGAGGGGAGGAAGGAAAATGGTGCAACGCTGAATTGGATTAAGAGCTATACAAAGAAACTTCAAGGTAAGTGGTTGGAATAAGCTTGTAGTCATTTTTGTTGTCCAAATTCACTACTTCTTACAGTCACCTACCATCCTGGGCAATAGAGTTCCTACCCAGTAGCAGTGGAAAATTCCTCTACGTGGATGGGAACACCACTTACACTCTGCCTTAGATACATCATTTTCTCTCCAAATTCTAGAAAATACCCACATACGGGAGTTCCCATTGTGGCTCAGAGGAAATGAACCCAACTAGTATCCATGAGGATGCAGGTTCCATCCATGGCCCTGCTCAGTGGGTTAAGGATCCTGCATTGCCAAGTGGCATAGGTCGCAGATGCTGCTCGGATCTGGCATTGCTGTGATCTAGGCTGGCGGCTGCAACTCCGATTCTACCTCTAGCCTGGGAACTTCCATTTGCGGCAGGTGTGGCCCGAAAAAGAAAAAAGGAAAAAAGGAAAGCAGGAAGGAAGAGAGAGAGAGAGGGAGAGAGAGAGATAGAGGGAGAGAGAGAAAGAAGAAAAAGAAAGAAAGAAAAAGGAAGGAAGGAAGGAAGGAAGGAAGGAAGGAAGGAAGGAAGGAAGGAAGGAAGGAAGAAAGAAAGAAAGAAAGAAAGAAAGAAAGAAAGAAAGAAAGAAAGAAAGAAAGAAAACCAAGATACATAATCTTAAGAATCAGAGCCCTGCTATTTAACTACATTGCAGTTCATAAAGGACTAAAATGCTCTGTGATGAAAGGTAATAAATAGATGACCACTGATTGCCAAACTAACCATCACAAAGGTTGTGGGCCACACAAATGGACTGAAAAACTTATTAGCATACTCTGGGTGTGTATCAGTTTCTGCTGATTCCACGGGAATACCGCTCATTTAAATAAAAACATTAAGGACACAACAGTCTTTCAGACTTCAGCTTTTCTCATTCTCCTGCTTTTTCCAGGAGTGCTTTCTAACAGAAGTGTTACTTTGTTTTAAAAACATTTACCTCATATTAAAAGTGATGAAAGCATGTAAGTCATAGTTATTTTAAATAAAGGACTGAGCAGTAAATCCTTGAGTTTGTAATTAAAATGTGCTGACAGCATACTGGAATGTTAAGTGTCTTGAGCTGCTCAGTTCACACTTGGAAATTTCCTAATCTAATTTTCTCTTGGATGAGTCCCCATGTTGTTGGATTTTTCCACTACATACAATTATGTATTTTTGAAAGGTCTGTCATCAGAGTCCCTGGCACTTTTTATAAATGTGCTATTTGAGTATGTGTTCTAGAGTATTTTTCAGTCAAACAGTTAAACGTGTTAACCCCCAAATCCTCTCAGTTCCAGAACCAAGATGGATAAGCTAAGGTTATAATTTCACACTACTTAATTTTGAGATAATTAATTATAATTTAATTATGACCTAATTGGATAGTAATACATCACATATACAAGATGTAAGTCAAAAATGGCATATTTTCTTGGCAGTAGTCATTGTCGTTCACTTGTATCGTGTTTCTGCTTTCTTTGAATTTACCTTCTCTTGCTCTGTTAGCAACGGAAGCCTGTCTAGACTGCCAGATCTCCCATGTACTAGTCTTATTAATGTAACATAATACAACAAAAAAGATGCAGCATCTCAGTTAACACCGACAGGAACCCTATTAGTAAAATGATTATGCTCATCTGTTTCTCCTAGATTTTTTGCATCTTTCTGAAAGTCTTTCAATTTTTTTCCCATTTTTTTTCCTGTTAGTTTTCCCATAAACTTCCCCTTTTACTTGCTGGTGGGCAATCTGAGTGCCTTGGCTACTGCATACATCCTTTCCCAGTGGGCCTGGTCCCGGCCGAGTCTACCTTTGTTATAGAGAAACGCCTACATCAGCTTTTCCCTCGAGTGTGTGCTCCTGGGGTCTTTGGAGGACATTCTGTGCTCCTTGTATAATGAACCCAGTTTCCAGCATCACTGGCCAAATACTCCATCCTTTTCCTCTAGACCGGTGCTGCTTGCACTGTCATCCACGAAATCTGTTTCCGCGTCTCCCTTCTCTTCCGAGATCCCACAGTGAGTTCCTGCATTGTGAACACAGGAGTACCAAAACTGGCTTCATACCTGGCAGGTTGAGTCCTCTCGTGTCAATTGTTTCCTTCGAAATTGCTTCAACTACTCATAGACTTTCATTTTTCTTGCACGTAGTCTTCGGAATCAGTTTTGAAAACCCCTCTGATAATCTTCCTTACTGTTCTGGAATAAATCTTAATTGATCACGATGCTTATGCACCAGGAGATTTTGCTATTTCATCGCTTATTTAGGATTTTGGTGTAAGTACTTAAGTAAAGTGTTCTTATTTAATTTTTATTCTCTTAAGTTGTCCCTACCTAGTAAGTTATGGTAGTCTCATAAAGTTTATCTTCCTTTTTTGTTTAGGTGTGACCTATGTAAAAAAAAAAGGACTGTAACTTGAATACTACATAGAACTTGTTTTTAAAAATTTTGGGGTCTTGAGGCTTTTTGTGGAGCTGTGTCAACCCATGATTGTCCATGTGCATCTATACGCATTTTATTAGTTATTGATTTCTAACTCAATGTCACAGTCATCAGAGAAGACATTCTGATTGGTGTTCTCAAGCTTTATTGAGGTTGCCCTTTGGCATAAAATTTAAGAATTGGTATCTTATTATTTAGAGCTTTTTATATATCTATAAAATGGGATTATTTACTGTATTGCTTAAATTTTCTATAACATTTCTTAATTTTTTCTCATTAACATAATTTTCATTTATTTATTTATTTTTTATTTTTATTCTTTTGTCTTTTTAGGGCCACAACCACGGCATATGGAAGTTCCCAGGCTAGAGGTCAAATCGGGGCTGTAGCTGCACGTCTACACCACAGCCACAGCAACATGGGATCCAAGTCACATCTGCGACCTACACCATAGCTCACAGCAACACTGGAAACTTTACTCACTGAGTGGGGCCAGGGATCAAACCTGTGTCCTCATGGATTCTAGTCAGATTTGTTTCCGCTGAGCCACGATGAGAACTCCTAAGGTTAGATTTCTAGTGATAAATTTAATTGGGAACAACAACATCTTATAGGGCTTCTGAATTGAAGACGGAATCATGGTAGAGGTCTTGGGACATTATGTCTATTAATTGTACAAGTAACTAACTAGGAGCATAGACTATGCTTTTCTTGGTTCCATTCAACTCTGAAAAGATCCCAGTATATTTTATTCCCTGTGGAGGTGAATAAACCAAGGCTGGTGAGGATGAAGTTACTTGACCATAATTAAACACGTCTGCTTGCTGTTGTGTTTCAGTGCCTTCCTTGTTCTATTTATTAGACGCTTTAGTAAGTACAGATATGTTTTAAATACTCAAATGTTTTAGTTGTTCTTACAGGCCATATATAACAAGGTGTTTATTCACAGAAGGGGTATGATGAATGTTTCTGTTGCAAGTTGTTGATATGAGAGGTGATGATACCATATGGTCTGAGAAAGAATATATAACAGCAAGTCAACCTGTCAAAGCACATTTGGCAAGAATATCAAAAAGTTATTAATTTCCTGACTTCATTTACTTAAAAGTTTTTGTAGCTTCCAAGTTGAAAAAAGAAACCCTGCAAGTATATAATACGTTCTTTCAACTGCTTCCTTTGTGTTCCAGTCACCAAATTTTATCAGCTCTTGTTCTAAAGAGACAATGAATTCCAAGACTCTTGTAAGTCTGGAAAATATTGACCCTTCAATAGTATGCCAGGAAACATAGATTTAACTATAAGTCTTCATAAATAAAAGATGTCAATTTGTTTGCCATTATTTTATGGATCTTGAGATGTTTCTGACCAAAACCACAGTTTTTGTTGATTACAAGATAAAAGTTATTAATAAGAAATACAGATTTCTCTTTATGTAGATATTTTGTCATTTACTTTATCTTACCTATTCAATGTTTCAAGTTTTCAAAAAATCATAAGAAAAATATAAATGAAGTTCAATTTTAGAATATATATCTCAATGAATTTTCATGAACATTTCACATATGATTTTATGTCTTTTATGTCTTTATGGTCAAATGATTATGTTTAGTGAGACGCTGCAGTTATTGAGTGGACTTTGCGACACTAAAGATATAATCTATTTATGATTTAAGTTTGAATTTCTCATGCCATCCAGAGAACTCTGGCTTCTATTTTAATGTTTATTTGGAATCTGGATATACCCTCTTTCAAATGAGAATGTAAAAATTCACAGCATTTCCTAAGCCTAAAGAAATCTTAGAATGAAACATTGGATAAACTGAAGCTTTCTAAATTTAGATATTAGAGATCACTTCAGAAAGAGGCAGTGACTTCCTCCTCTTTGTCTTTGGATTTCTACTTAGTATATGAGTTTCCAAAACACTTAAAAGGAAAAACTGTGCTTGTCTTTTCCCCTATAGCTTCTTTTTTGAGGTAAGAAAGTCAATACCCAGCAGTAAATGTAACAGAAAATATTTATATAGTACTTTTGCATATGAAAATTTTGTGTATGTGAGTATTTTTGTCTGCATTAAATAAAAGTTGCAAGCCCTTTTATATAATGCAGGCAACAGCACCACGAACAAAGCTCTGAATTTATCCGCATTTTGCACGTGAAGAATGTGAGGCTTGGAGAAGTTGAATAATTAGACCAGGGATGCAGCGTTAATAAAATGCTCAGCTAGCATCCAAGCTCAGGCAGGCTGATTCACGAATCCGTGCTTTCAGGCATTATGATGGACTATCTTTCATATATTAATATTAATAAATAATCATACAGTGATCTTATTGGCCTCCAACATGATTCCAAAACCGTATGTCTTATTTGCATGAAACTTAGCAATTCAGTTTTATAAAATGAGTAGAGATACTAAATTTTATTAAGTTTATAGCTATCTATATACACTAGGATAATTCATCATTCATTCTCATAATTGATACTCGTAATTTCTTTCATATATGGTAGTTATTTGACCAGATTATATTGTCATAAAAATCTGTATAACATTGAGTTGTGGAGATAATATAATTAAAGTTTTATTAGTCATTGATTTAATATTTATTGATCCTGATTTATTACATTCAATTCAGCCTAATTTCAGACTTACCCAATTCATCAGCAGTGTGAAATCCGTGATTAAAAATTTAATATTGGTGTATGCTTTCAAATCTGCAGGATTATTATGAGGACCTTGAGGCGTGGGAATGAAAATGTTTATGGTATTATTCAGAGCCATTTACTTTATTTATTTGGTTCATTTCATTCTCCTCTTAATATTTGAATATGAACAAAATATGGAAATATAGTTTTTAGTAGTAATACTTCATAAAATCCATAGTTGAAATAGAATTACCTTCTTTTTATAGTTTTCATATTTATGTTATATGATTTTCATTTTTTTCAAAGAATTTTCCATATCTTTAATACTTGGTGATGTAAGCATATGACCATGATGAAGCATTATTTATATTTTGCTGGAAAATACTGAATTATATTCTAAATGACTTTTCCTTTTAATCTACCTAGAGTAGGGTTAAAAAAGAAAAGAGAGAATTGAATATAGTCCCACTAATACAAAGTACATTTGGAGGAAATATAAAGCAATCAGGATTTCTATCATGTGTTACTAACTGAGCATTTTCAGTACAGTGAGGTATAAACATAATCTGTTTAGTTTCCTCTGATTACTGCTCTTCTAACTATGCTAACTTAAATATCCCTAAATCATTTGGTAGCGGATATCTTGATGCTGTCTTAGATTTTGCTACTTTGCCAGTCTATTCTGGTTATTAAATGTCTAACCAAGTTAAAGCTTGAATAACACCCCGTTTAAAACATCCTTACTCCATTGGCTAGGGGGGTGGTTTGTATAGGTAAAGGTGATTCTTTCCTTCCTTGTCCCACTGCTTTATTATTCTGTGAACATTGCAGTCCTAAAATGTCATGTCTTTACTCTTCCAGCTTTAAGGACTGAGGACCCCTGGATGGCTAGCATGGAAAGCAGCGCCTCATAGAATCACTTCTTCTTCTTCTTTTTTTTTTATAATTTATTTTTTATTTTTTTTGCATTATAGCTGGTTTACAGATTTCTGTCAGATTTTCCAACTGCACCGAGTGGTGACCCGGTTACATGTACATATATGGATTCGTCACATGTGATTAGATATAGTTCCCCGTGCAATCATAGAATCACTTCTAAGTGAAGTCTGTTAGCTTGGGTTGCTAGAGTATGGGTGCTGAATCCTCTTCAGCCTCATTTTGAGAGCTTCATTATCGAGCAAGGGGCAACAAGGAAAGCCCACTACCGGACAGACACATAAATATTTACTATCTTTTTATCTTCAATGAAAAATGAAGAATACTTTTGAGAAACTCACTTGCATTACCTTTATCATTCCTACAGTAACCCAAACCAAGTCCAAGGGGAAAAGTCTTTATTCTTTTGATATAATTAGTTTTATATTCAGGAAAGTAAATTCAGCTCCATACTGACCCTGGAAATACTAGAATGCTAACCAGAATATATACACATATATATACATATATATACACACACACGCACATATATATATGCATATATACATATATGCACACATACATATATATGTGTATATATCTATATATGCATGATCACTCTCCTTCTCACTGTTATACAGTTTACTCAACAATACAAATTAGCTAATTCTCCAACAGTGTCAAAGGGTCCCAGAATGTATTAATCTTGAAGTTGATGAGATCAACAATTCTGCCTAAGCCATCCCTTTAAGTGTTGTGACTTACCAATGACCAGATTTTTTGGCTTGGGGATTAAATTAGCAAATATGGCTCTTCACACCAAACCTTACCCATTCCACTCTGAAAAAATTGTACCCTATCTAATATAATAAAAGGGAAGACTTTAAACTCTTTAAAGACTTTCCTTTTTTTTTTTTTTTTTGTCTTTCTGTCTTTTTCTAGAGCTGCACCCATGGCATATGGAGGTTCCCAGGATAGGGGTCTAATCAGAGCTGTAGCCCCCAGCCTACACCACAGCCACAGCAATGCGGGATTAATTCATACCTTTCCATCCCTTTATCCTCTGCTTACATTGCTGTACTGTATTATGAGTCTTTACATCATAGCATTAATTTATAAGTCAACATTTGGTTAAGAAATCTGTCTTTTGAATATGTATTTTAACCTAAGCTTCTTTGAGGCTAGATTTTAATCGCCCTTTTGTGTGCTTTGGGATTGTTATAGAATATATAAACATATGCATAATTATTATCAATTTATACAGAGGCCTCTGAAAATTCTTATCTCGATTCTAATGATCACTTTTAAAGATAATTTTGACATTAATATTTAAAGTTTTTGATTTTAGATAAAAGAGTAAAATGATTAAATGTCTGACAAAAATGTATTTGCTAAAAAAAGGAGCCTTTTTTTTTCTTATTTGTGCCTTGAAAATTGTACAGTATATTTTGCTTCATTTTCAGTGTCACCACTTGTAAATTGTAAAATGACCTGAAGGTTCCTGTTAACATCCTCCAAGAACATCCTAAGCCTTTGTGTCCATATTTTCATAAAACCTTAAAATAACTTCAGTAAAATTATTATAGTTGTACAGCCTGGAATGAGACTTGTTTGGTTTTTTTTTTTAATGAACTTTCATTGGTAAGTCAGAATGAAAATTATCCAGCTTCAGAAACTAGATCTATAGATGTTTTATAGAATTAAAAAAATGAGTCAAGAGCATATAGCTTTGCCACTGTATGCGGTGGCAACATTATCATTAATTTAATTTGGACTTGGTGGAGAGATATTGTAAGCCTAGATTCTCTAGGCCAATAGAATTATCTGACAAAATGATGCAAGGCACTACATATTTTAGATAATCTTTAGTGAGCTTTAGATTATGAACCATTGTATATAATTCATGTCATTCTGGAAATAAAATTAACAAACAGTTCTTTGTCATTACCATGAATTTCTATATTGAATGTGAGCTGGCAGTTCTTATAGCTAAACTACACAAATGAAATGCTTTGGTAATTATTGCACAGGCTAAGCCATGGTAAAAAAAAAATTACTCTAAAATATAGTAGCTTAAACTTCTATACAAGTCAAGAAATAGGTGGCCTAAATCTAATGCAGTGGCTCCACACTGATAAACAGCTTTCCTTTCTGGGTCCGAGTCTCTGCCGTCACTCTCTTCAAGTGACAGAGAAGAAAAACAGGGTAAAGAGAAGCCAAATTCCAGTCCTTTAACTGGCAAACCCCAGCAATGTCACAGTCCACGTCCGGTCACGTTCCAGTGGACACTGCTTGAACACGTGGCTGCAGCTAATTCCAAGTAAAGCTGGAACTGCAACCATTGTTACTGAGTAGAGCAAGTGTCTGCTCCCCATAACTGCCAATGGAAACTTCTGAGTTGCACCCCATACCTCTCTTTGGGGTATTTCTCATTAAAAGCCAACATCTTACTCCATCGATTGTACTGCAAGTTTTGTGTTTTACTTTTCAAAACTTCTAGGTACAATTTTGTAGAGCATTTTTGCATGTATTCCTACATGCTAACCTCTGTAACTTCCTTTAGCTGACACTGAATTATGCAAATTAGAGTCATGCATTTGGCAGCACAGGTGGAATATGCTGATGCAATGGGAATGCATATACTGGAATAAATATCATGTTATTATGTTCTATACCTTTTCAATGCAACTGTAATTTTTAAGCACAGGATTTTCTTCCTAGGCATAGTTTACAGCTCTTAAATATGGTCGATTCTTAGAAATTCTTCCTCGTTATCTCTTCATATGTCCATGGCGTTATTCAGATATCTCTTGGGATTCCATTTCCTGGCTTAAAACTCTGACTGTCCTAGTCCAGCACCATCCAGTAGACCATTCTAGAAAGAAAGAAATGCTCTAGACCTACACTGTCCTGTATGACGTCTACCGAAGCTTTTGAGTATCTGTGATGCAGCTAGTGTGAACAAGGAACCGAATTTTATATTTGGTTTCATTTTAATGAATTTAAATTTAAATAAACCCACGTAGCCAGGAGTTTCCATATTAGCACTGTTAGGTTCTCTCTTCTCTATCTACAAACTTATTTCCTTCACATCTATTTTATAGTATAATATTGCTCTTGGAATATCCTCAAATGAACTTCTGTTTGATGTTTATGATTTGGCCTTTAATTCTTTGGATGAGAAATTCTGTATTTTCAGTGGCAAAATGGTCTAATAATAACTATGTAATAGGTATGGAACGCAATATATCAGGCAGTGCTCGGAGCGCTCAGTACCCAGTTTTCATTTTATTATCATCAGCAACTTACTTTGTAATTATCACCATTTTAAAGATGTATAAACCGACACAACCACAGGCTAATTAATTTTTGCCTAGGATCAAATAGCTAGTAAGTGACAAAGCTCGGATGTAAACCTCAAGCAAAGTGGCTTCACAGCCCAGGCCCTCATTCTTTTCTTTACCCTTTTATCACCCTGGAGAGTGAGGTTTTTAATCAGAAGTTCTCTTTGTTCAAAATGCATCACAGTTGGGGCCTTTCTAAGAGCTTTCCTCGCGTGTGCATAGTATCAGAAACTGTTGCCTCTGGCAAGAGGTAAGAGAAAAAGAGGACACAGTTTTCTCTTTCTGTCCTATCACAATTCACTGAGCAGCAACTATGTTTGTAAAAGATCCGTGATTCAAAATATCCCCTAACTTATCTTTACTAATGTGGCTCAGGGATCGTATTTTATCAGAATGACATTAAATAAATTAGTAAATATGAGCGATAATGAACAGGTGCTGTCTGTTTGCTCCTGTTACTGCAAAAGATTATTCAAATATATTTCTTTTCTCAGTGCACTGCCAGAAAGAATTTTCAAGTAGTCAGGTTGATTATTTTCAAAGGGTTATAATGTTCAGATTTAACTCTGGTCAATCATCTGCGAGTTAAAATTACTTAGAAGTGTACTGTCTATAATTAAGTAATCTTACCTACTAATATTATAGAATAAGGAGACCTTTAGGTGACATGAAATCTGTCATTTTAAGTATGCCCCCAAGCCTTTTCCAGATTGCTCATAAGATTTCTCATTCTCTAGAGAAATGTGATCTCAGAAATAAATGTCTCTGTCAAGTCACAATATGAGCACATGATGAAAAAATGGAATTTTTTAGTCTCATAAGGGATATTGCAGTATTGTAAAACTGATTGTATTCCTTGTTATTTAAGTTCTCATAGTCATTTTAGGATTGACTTTCTAGATATAAAGGGAAGGTTATGACGCTTTTCAGGGAGGTGGGGGACAGAGGCCTTTGGGGACCAAGAGGGTGTTTTTCATATGAAATTCTCTGTCATAAAATGCTAATGTTGGTGTTCTTGTCTTTATGTCTATGCATTCTTTAGCTATGAGGATAACAGACCCTTCATCAAGTAAGAATGACCTGAATGGCTGATAAATTCCATTTATCAGTGTGGTCCCATGAACCAGCTGTCAGATCAGTACTGAAAAATCATTAGAGCTTCTGTCATTCACATTGAGGCAGAAGAGCAAACTGTGCAGGAAAATAATCAGGCCTATAACTTCTGTGCAGAGTAATATGCTGCAGGTGTATTGCCAGAAAAATTCTGCTTCACCTCTTTTAATTGGATATCACCTGAATTCAGTGCCACAGTAATAGCAACTTTATGTGGTACAGACTTGTTTTGCTTTTAATAGCTTTCTCTTTCATTGTGATGTGTTCCTCTGTGCTGCATATGCCCTCATTTCTGTTGTTTGTTTGGACATCATTCATCGAAAATTATTTTATGATTCAGTGTTGTATCTTCAGATGATCTTATGGGTATGAAACTACCCAGGTACAATGATTTTTTTGTTGTTGTTAAATATCCAAAAAGAGGGGAAAATATCTCCTTCAGAAATTAAATTTTACATATGCAAAATCATCTCTTTCAAGCTTGACATGTCAGCTGATTATTGATCTATTTGCTTATGAGCATAGGTCTTAAATTTCTGAAACAAAGCTACAAGTCTGTACTGAGGTAATAAGAATAAACACAGATGTTAATGTTTGGAATTTTTTCCCTTTAAACATTTAAAAAGTACATGTCCTGCCACAATAAACTTAAGATTGGCAACCTGTAGGTGACCTTGCTATAGACTTTCAGTTTGTTCTTCTGGTGAAGAGTCCTTTGCTGTCATTATCCAGCACCATTTCACTTGCTTCCTCATGCTCTTGCTTTTTTATTTTTCTTTAGAAATTGGGCTCATCACTGTTTTATATCATTAACAGTTGGGCCCATCCCGTGTTTTCCGGTGGATAGTAGCTGACTTGTGTATTTTATCCTATCATTTTACTTCTAAATCTGAGTAGCAATTTTGCCTTGATTTAATGGCAAATGCTCCCATTTTTCCTTTTTCCAATATCTGTAAGAAGCCGAGAGCTTTACTTCAAAAGTTCTCATGTTTCACAATCTGCCTGTAGACTAAAATATTAACATCTAAGATGTTTTCTAATTCATGTAAGCAAACACGACACATACAATGACAAACTTCCTTTAGGGATTCTTTATTCTAGAATAGTAATGTTTTAAATAACACACATTAAAATTTTGTGGACATTTACATCTAAAATATCATGGCTGATGGTTGTGTAAGAAAATGGTAACTATTTGAGTTTAATTTTAATAAGACTGATGATATTTGACTACTTTGGGACATGTTTTTCTTAAGATATAGTTCTCGCTGAAAAAACTTATTAAACCCAGCTTTAGATTATAGTAAACAAGTGTGAATTTTTCCCCCTTAGTTTTGCAAAGTTTCAATCCCCATAAACATTTATTCCTTATACAGTGTAAATAGGGGATAATAGTCTGCTAGAAAGAAATACTAGTTTACTCTGTTCATGGAAGACGTACTGGGAAAAGGGTGTATTCATAAGAGTGTAGAGGTTTGGACTGGCTTGTTCCAATTCCATATAGTTAGAGAGGAGTTGAGAAGATTCCATTTTCACTTATTGAATTCCCATCTATTGGAAAGCTTCCTGTAATGTTGACAGTAAATACATAACACATAACCACAGGTATATGGACTTCTGTCGCCCACTTATTACTCCTGGGAATGGCAGTTTGGAGCAAACTAAGGGGATGGAGTGAGAGTGAGAATTTGTCTTCCATCCTGGACTGCTTCGTTCATACCTCACCATCCCATTCTCAGCTTCATTTTCTCCCTTGAGTTTACAGACATATCAAAGACATGAAGGTGCCCTGAGCCTTCGGGCTTCTTTTCAACAAAGCTGCCAATTACCTGAGTTCCAAAGTCTAGTCCAGTGGAACCCAGAAGACCGCTAACCAAGGGGTTGAAAGGGTAGAGGGTGATCTAGAGGAGAACTATTTTTTTCCTAGCTACTTTATCTCACATTTTTTTTCTGCTTAACTATTGAAAGCAGACAAATAGAACCTTTAAAATTTATATATGTGTTCCATATACTGGTTCCTTCTGTTTTTATCAGTAAACACTAAATTTTTATGGAAAAAGAGGAAATTTGGAAAAATGGAGTAAAAGTGTATCAGGTGAAGCACTAATGGAAAGAGTCCAATCAAATGTTATCATACCAATGAGACCAGTGGAGACTAACATAGCCTTATAAAATTTTCTCCCGTGCCATTCACCATAATTACATCTCCATATCATTTGCATATGTGCTGCAAATACATGAATAATTTAGTAGCACAAATCTGCTTTTGCTTAAATGAATTTTTGTGTTCATAACATTTTCATTCATGTGTATATCCTCAAGCTTGAAAATTTGTAAGTTCCCATTAAAATCTTAAAGTACTTGTACCACCTGTCTTACATTTCTGTCAATGAAACTTACTGTAACATTTTTTTTTTCAGTGTCAGTATTGTTGATATAATATGACTGCAGCAATTAAAGACGAATTATTCAATAACCCTTGATTTTCTCTTCTCTCTGCAGGTCATGGGTTATAGGTGCAATAGCTCTTCTCTGCCTGTTAGGACTGACCTGGGCCTTTGGACTCATGTACATTAATGAAAGCACAGTCATCATGGCGTACCTCTTCACCATTTTCAATTCTCTGCAGGGAATGTTTATATTCATTTTCCATTGTGTCCTACAAAAGAAGGTAAGCTAGACTTCTCTGTTCACGTATAAATGACATACATTCCGTGACAGCAAAGTACGCATAACACACATCATTATCGATGTGTTTGCCTGTAAGAGATAAATGTACTACTTCATTTGCTTCATTTTTATAACAGAAAGACAAAACAGACATAAAATGCAAGCATAAAATGTCAAAATACTTTGATTTGGACAATGTATAAAAATTATACTCTTCGAGACTCGACCTTAGTCTTTGATATTTTTATTGGCAGACATATGGAATTTGTATATTAGGGAGTAGCTTTTCTAACATGTTATTGAGGCATGGAATATATGTATGTATATACACATATGGTGTGGCATAGGAAAATTTTTTTCAGTTTTTTTAAAAACTAGTTTGCATATACTAGAAAATATAAATGTCTAAATATTTTATGACATTCTTTTAATTCTTATTTTTAATAATAATAATTATTTAATTATTAGTCTTTTAATGAATAGTGGAATATTTAGTAAAAGTCTTTGTACTTTTCTTTAAAAGCATCTTTTATAAAATCTATGATTTTGATGATTAGAATGTAATGTTTAATTTTTATGTCTGTTGTGATTTTTCACATCTACAAGAACCTAAATATTCATTTTCAAAGTAAATTTTAGCAACTAGACACTTATGTTGCATTTTTTAATTAAATCTCAAGATTGATTTTTTTCATTTTACACTCTTTAATTCTATTAAAAGTATGGTCTTTATAATTCTGATCGTGTAGACACCTGAGCCAAGGCTGGGCCTCTGTCCTGGTTCCTCTAGTTAAAGGCTTATGTGCATTTGGGCCATTTAATTAACCTTTATATGTCCCAGTTTCCTCATGTGTAAAATGGTGGTAATAAAAATAATTATGAGATATTAAGAAATGGCTCTGAAAGTAAAATGACAAAATAGATTATTTTTCTAAGAAACAATAAGATCTTTTATTCTTTGGAAAGTAAAATAAAGAGTAAACATATCTATCTCTAAGTTTTTGGCTTGAGAGACTAATGGAACCAAAAATAAAAGTTGAGAAAGGTGTCCACTTGTCAAGTTGGATCCAGTTTCACTCTGTTCATTGTTATGTGGTGGTAGTATTAAAAATGTGTTGACATGGTCTTAAATACAGACTAGGATAATAGCGATACCTGAGGTCCTAAGTGTGGGTTACAGAAAGGAAAAGAGTTTATGGTGTTAGAATGGATGAGTTATTATCTAATGGATTAAAGTTAATTTAGAAAAGAGGTATGTTGTCATGGATGAATCGTCCCAAATAGTTAGTGTGCACACACCCCAAAAACCAGCCACTTAACTCAGCAAATGTTTATTTTTTTACTCGTGGCCCAATTGATGGGGTACCTCATGGGGGACACGGGCCAAGAAAGGCTCAACCAGCCTCACTGTTGACAACCAGCTGTCTGAGAAAGAGAAGGGATCTGTGTAAAAGGTCTGGATGTGGTTCCCATCACCGCTTCTCATCTCCCATCAGATGGGACATGACCAGTGGTACGACCTAAGCTGCAGGGGTGACTGGGAAACACAGTCTACCGTTTTTATCCCAGGAGGATGAGGAAGTGGGTATTGCAAACAGCCAGCAGCCTACCACACTTGATGAATGGAGAGAGCGGGAGACCTGGGAGCGTTGGGAGTGAGAACAGAAACGGAAGGAAGCGGGTGTCTGAGGAGAAGGATGAGAAGACAATACCCTGAATTAAAGACATGGGAAAATGTCCAGAAGCAGATAGTGGTCAGAATTGTCAAACACTTCAGAGAAGTCCTAGAGACTAAACACGTGGAAAGCTTTTTGATCTTGGTAGAAGGAAGCCGTAACTGATTGTCAAGAGAAATAGGTGGAGAGATGGGAGCACAATCAGGAGATTAAGGGAAAAGATAGCATTTGTCCCCATAAAAAGGGAATATTGGGCCATCATAATTATACTAACGTCTTCAAATATAGTGAACCAGATTGATCAGTTATTTTATATGGTCATAGAAATTGGACTAACAAAATTTTAAATTTTAATGTGAATATTGAAATTTTATACAGAACAAATAATTTTGTTTTGCTTTATGCATGGATTGTTTTGATTGGGATTACTTTGACTGAGATTACCTATTTTTCCCAAGAGTTTTCCCAGTTATTATTTTTATTGTCTTACAAGTACACATCACTGTATTTGATATCCAGGTAGAGAAAGTGAACCTCAGGATCCAAAGGCAAGTCTAGAGTTTTTGGGAAGTTGAACATATTGAACAGAAGGGGAAATTTTTAAAATATATGTCATCAAGCTCAATTTTGAAATTCATTGGAATAGAGTTCAACAAACCATAGCCTGAGGGCCAAATTTGTCCAGCTGCCTGTAATTTTTACAGTCACTCTTCCAGGGATGGTTTTTACATTTTTAAGTAGACACGTTTACAGATTTTAATAACTCATACACAGTATCTTTGGTTTTGCCTCTTGGTTCACAAAGCCAGAAACAGTGACTACCTAGCGCTTTATGAAAATAAGCAACAGGCCCTGATTTAGAAGCTTACTTTTGCAATTAACAACTGGTAATAAGCATATTATACTTCATCTACTCTGTGTTTTGAATTTTCAGTTTTGGCAGCATTTTTCTTAAGTTTCAAAAACTTGGCCTAACATAAGAGAATATAGAAGACATGGAATTATCATTCACTTCTTTTTTTTTTTTCCTGCAACAAAACAGATACCTGTCTTTGAAATTACAGAAGTAGTCTTAGGAGATTTTTCTTTTACTCTTTTTTTTTTCTTTTAAATTGAGTTATAATTGAGATGGAACATTGTATAAATTTAAGCTATACTTAGTATTGATCTGATACATGTATATTGTTCAGAAGTTACAATCATAGTGTCGGAAACTTTGAAGGATAGGATCAAGTAGTGTTAACTAAAATCATCATTATATATATTAGATCCCTAGAACCTAGTCATCTTATGACCAGAAGTTTGTACCCTTTGAACAACATCTCCCCATTTCCCACGCCCCTCAGCCTCTGGTAACCTCCAATCTAATCTGTTTCTATGAGTTGGCTTTTTTAGATTTTCCATGTAAATACCATGCAGCATACATCTTTCTGACTTATTTCACTCAGCATAATGCTCTCAAGGTCCATCCAATGTTGCTGCAAATGGGAGGATTTCCTTCTTTCTTGTGGCGGAATAGTATTCCATTATATATATGTACCATGTCTTTTGTATCCATTCATTTATTAATGGACACTTAGATTTCTTCCAAATCTTGGCTATTGTGAATAACGCTGCAGTGACTATGGGAGTGCAGTTATCTTCAAGATCCTGATTTTATTTCCTTTGGATCTTTACCCAGAAGTGGGATTGCTGAATCATATGATAGTTCTACTTGTAATTTTGTGAGGAACCTCTATACTGTTTTCCGTAAAGGCTGCCTTCTTTATGTTCCCACCACAGAGCACAAGGACCCTCTTTTCTCCATATCCCTGTCAATACGTATCTCTTGTCTTCTTGATGATAACCATTCTAACAGATGTGAAATAATATCTTATTTTTTACAATGATTTTTATTTTTTCCATTATATATGGTTTACAGTGTTCTGTCAATTTTCTACTGCACAGCAAGGTGACCCAGTCACACATGCATGTATACATTCTTTTTTCTCACATTATCATGCTCCATCACAAGTGACCAGACATAGTTCCCATTGTGATATCCTGTTATTTTGATTTGCACTTTTCTAATTAACTATATTGAGCATCTTTTCATGTTAGCAATTTGTACATCTTAGAAAAAAAAGTCTATTCATTTGTTTTGTCCATTTTTAAATTGAATTTGTTGACTTTTTTTTTTGGTTTTGAGTTGTTCTTTTTATATTCTTGGTGTTAACCCCTTATCAGATATAAGATTTGCAAATACTTTCTTTCATTGTGTAGACTTCCGTTTAATTCTGTTGTTTCTTTTGCTGTGCAGAAGCTTTTTAGTTTGATACAGTACATTACTTTTGCTTTTGTTGCTTGTGCTTTCAATGTCATATCCAAAAAATTATTGCCAAAACCAGTGTCCAGGAGCTTTTCCTCTCTGTTCTCTTTTAGGAGTCTTGTGATTTCAGGTCTTGTGTTTAGTCTTCAATCTACTTTTGTTAAACATTATGGGCGATATAAGATTGGGGTTTAATTTCATTCTTCTGCATGTGTTTATCCAGCTTTCTAATACCATTTATGAAAGGGCTTATCTTTTTCCCATTAAATATTCATGGCTTCCTTATCAAATTTTAGTTGACTGCATATGGAGGGGTTTATTTCTGGGCTTTCAATCTCTTCCATTGTCTATGTGTCTTATTATGCCAGTTCCACACTGCTTTGATTACTATAGCTTTGTAGTATAGTGTGAAATCAAGGAACATGATGCTTCCATCTCTGTTCTTGCTTTGGCTACTTGATGTCTTTCATGGTTCTATACAAAATTTTGGAATATTTCTTTCTATATCTGTGAATAATACCATTGGAATGCTTATAAAGATTGCATTGAATCTAGAGACAACAGTTTTTAATCCTGTTTTCAACAATCCTATTTTTTGTAGGAGATTTTCCTTAAGCCATTGCATTTCAATAATATGCCTATGTTACTGTAGTTGTTCTTATGTTTGATTAGAGAAATATGAACTATTTCATTTTTGAGATAATTTGTTATTTGTTTGATTCAGCTCCTTAACAAAAATCACACTTTGAGTCGTCAGTCTTTTTCTGAATGTGTATTGTGTGACAGAGTCACTAGTGTCTCCACTGGTGACATTAAAGTTGTCATTTTCTTTTCTTGTGTGCTCAGTTATGTGATACATGTCCGAGGCTTTGATAATTATTTTATTTCTGATCAGTATAAAGAAATATTCCATTGGTCAAGTATATTTTCTTTCCCACTTTTATGTATTCTAGAACAACCTCTTGCTGAAATAATGATACTGTATCTGAGTAGGGTGATATGGAGTGTCATGTGAAATAGTGGGTTAGAATATGCAAATTATTAAGCAAATTTTATTGTAATGTAAAGAAAAATATCTCACGGACATCTCCATGTTATTTTGCTTTCTTCTTTTTAAAACATATATTTAGCACTTCAAATTTAATCATATAAAAATGAAATCCATTCAGTAAGTAATCTTGTTGAATGTGGTACTTGGTATCACTAGATATTCTGATTTACTGGTTGTTTATATAATCAGTTCAGAACATTTAACCTCTGTTAATAAATGTGTATAGTCTGTGATAAATTCCCGTGACTTATACAATATCACCACCTTTGTAAATAACAGGAATAGGAGTGGTTCTCTTTCTTTGTCTCTCACTCTCTCTTTGTCTCTCAGTCTCTCTTTGTCTCTCTTTTTCTCCCAAAATATTTGTTTAGATTTAAATCACTTCATTATGAAACGCTTTCTGTTCTAAGAAGGAAAATGTCACTTGTTGAGTATATTAGGGAAAAAAATGGGATATAGCTGATAGTCAAAATTTAGGTACTTGGAGATGCTTCAGAAATTCAATACAAATCACTCAACTGTAAATAGGGTGGGGATTATTTTAAGCTTCCTCAAATTCTGATTAAATGTCTGTCCTAATTGTTTCCAGAGACAGAGGAGATAATCAATAGATTATTAATAATGTTAATAACATATTATGCCTTGTGTTGGTCTTAATATTAGAAATGTGGCATCCATAAGATTTGGATTTTTGTCTCACAAGGCACATGGCTTAACCATTTTAGTCTTTTAGTTTACTTTCATTGCTGAACCTTTTCAGTGTTCTTATCCATAAAATGTAAGTAATGATTATTAATTATTTTCCAGAATCATTTTGAGGGAAGAGGCTACCATAGTTCCTAGGAAATGGCGATTAAAAAGTAGCTTCTTCATCTCACTCTCCCAAACTCACACATATCTTGGACACACTTGCAAGTCTGGGCATAGACTTATTTCTTTTAAAAAATAAACAAACATATGAATTGGTCTCTAAAGAGTAAATAAAAATAATTATTTATAATTATTGATAAATGTAGCATAGAAGAGATGGGTTGGAAAACAGATTAATATAATTTAAATACATTAACTAACATATAATTTTGTATTATTAGAGAAAGGCCTCAGACGTTAGTACATCATTCCTCTCTTGCTCACACTGAATGCCTTTTTATCTCTTTATCCTTTCTTTCAACTTCATCCTCTAAACTGACGGATCTCAGCCTTTCATTAGAAGCCCTCTTCTCTGAGAAGCCTCTCTGGCCCTGCCTCCTTCCAGAAGGCGCTGGTCCTCCATGCTTTAGGTCACCTGACTCTGTCTCATTGTTCCTATCATGTAATAAACAAACACTCAATGGATGTGAGTTTCTTCAGCCAAATCTGAACATAGTTAATCTCTGACTTTGCTATTTCTTTGAAGAATGAACTTTAGGTCATTAAGATACATTTTAATTTCAAATACTAATTTTAATGTATCATTCACCCTTTTTCTTTAATTTTGATTCTAAATAATACTTCTCAAAAAAGCATACTTAATAACTTTGTTTTAAATAATATTATGTTGTCACAAATTCTGGACACTATGAACTCATGTGAAATCATGAAGTGCTAAGAATAATGTGAATGTTAAACAAGTAAATTGACCTAAAATGTGGTTTTAGTTGACGAACAAATAGTTGGCAATCATTTTTTTCTTGATGTTCTGTTTATTTTTGTATGACTTATTTAAGTAGGCGGTTATAAAAATTTTTTAAACATGATCAAATTTTCCCCAAAATTGTTGCTATATTTTTCTGTTTGAAAATATCAGCTAAAAAAAGTTTATCTCCTTTTATCCTATGATTTTTATACTATAATCAGGATTAAGAATTTAATTATAGGAGTTCCCATTGTGGCTCCATGGAAACAAATCCGACTAGTATCCAAAGGACGCAGGTTTGATCCCTGGCCTCACTCAGTGGGTTAAGGATCCTGCGTTGCCATGAGCTGTGGTGTAGGTTGCAGAGGTGGCTCAGATCCCACATTGCTGTGGCTGTGAGGTAGGCTGGCAGCTACAGCTCCTATTAGACCCCTAGCCTGGGAACCTCCATATGCCAAGGGTGCAAAAAAGACCAATAATAATAATAATAATAATTTAATTACAGTGCTATAAAGAAAAGCATCATATTTCTCTGTGATTTTTAAATAGAACTATTTTGAGGGAAAAGTTTTTAAATATTTTGAATTTTATGGAGTTCCCATCATGGCTCAGCAGAAACAAATCTGACTAGTATCCATGAGGATGTGGGTTCGATCCCTGGCCTCGTTCAGTGGATTGTGGATCTCATGATGCTGTGAGCTGTGGTGTAGGTCACAGATGTGGCTCGGACCCTGCGTTGCTGTTGCTGTGGCATGGGCTGGCAGATGTAGCTCTCATTGGACCACTAGCCTGAGAACCTCCATATGCTGCAGGTGTGGCCCTAAAAGACAAAACAAATTTTTTTGGGATTTTATATTCTTAAAGTTGAAAATTTGATCTTTAAGAGAAATAAACTTCACAGAAATATACGTTTTAAAAATATGCTTAGCCCAACACATTTTTTTTTCCTATTTTGTCTTTATAACATTCTGTCTCCTCTCCTTTCTCCATCCACTCTTCTGACTTCCTCACTAGACCTCTGCCTAAAGAACAGTTACACCAATAGGCTACTTATCAAATCTGTGAAGCTAAAAATAGTGTCCCGAAGCGTCTTAAGCTGTTGTTTTTGCAACTAAGAGAGGGTCTCGTTCTGCTGTGTTTAGACATATGCGTGCTTTGCATGTTTTTTAAAAGGCTCCGGTTATGCCCAATTTCAGTCTTGACACTGTGAATATTATTTTATATTGTAAAAAATGTATCAACTGTATGCTAAACGGACTTTCTTGTATCTGTAGGGCAAAAAATTATTATACTAATTATCTAAAAATAAAACTCACATACATTTGATGTTTCCTAGCGGGAATGAATGACTTGCTAACGGAAGTTACTGTTTTTGTCCAGGTACGGAAAGAGTACGGGAGGTGCCTGCGAACGCACTGCTGCAGTGGCAAAGGCACAGAGAGTTCCATCGGCTCAGGGAAAACATCCGGTTCTCGAACCCCTGGGCGCTACTCCACAGGCTCACAGGTAAGCAATAGTTGTTGACTGAAATGGAGTATCTCTTACCTAGATTCTGTTAGGAGTTTCTCTCCCTTCTTGGTGAGATCTATTCTCTCTCCCAAGAATTTAATGCAAAAAATTGGTTCAGTTTTTGGTTTAGTGTGTCTCAAATGAGAATGGTTATGATAGAAATTTAAGCAACCGAATTGCAAAAAAAAAAAAAAATGAAATTTAGGGTCTCGATGTATTTTATGATAATTAATGACTTCAGATTGTTCCTAGGTGAATGAGTATAGAAGGTGAGGAAAGGAATTGTGCACTTCCCCAAAAATTCTAAGGCACTAATATTACATAATATACATATATTAGGAAAATATCATATATATAATTGAGTTAGTTACTTCTTTTAATTAGTATAACAATTCATAGTTACCAATCATTATATGATTGCTGGTTATCGTATAGTGAAATATTTACTTATTAAATGGTATGTTTAGTAAAGTCAGTTATAGCTCACACCATATTGTATGCTAGTAAGTCAAGGGGCAGTTCAGGGCAGTGAAGAACAGGCCATAATAACATCATCGATTTACCTGTTCTAAGTGCTTCTCCATCAGTCCAGCACTAAATATCATCCCTCACCAAGGATATTTTAAACTTTTAAGTAACCTGTCAACCATTTTTCTCCGGTCACAATGTCAGTCGGAAGATGATTATGTGGAAAGTGCAGCAAGTCTAGGATACCAAAATAAGCTAGTCCAATAAAAGGCATATGTGGGTCCTGCATGAGTGAGTTCGGGTTCTGACTAGCAGACTGATGTTTTTAAGATTGCATGGTTAGGTGGGAAAAACTTATTTTTTCCAGCATTGTTAATTGAAATTTTCTAAAGAAGACTTGAATTTAAATTCCTAAAAAAAAGTTGTAAATCAAAAACTTAGAATCTTTACTCTTTTAGCTCAAACTATACATCTATTTTTTAAAATTTGGTAATTTTGTATATAAAATAAAATGTCATTTCATTTGTTCTATGATTAATTCCTCACTGGCTTTTAAATTTAATAGCTAAAATTCCCCTAAACAGTTCCATCTGTGTGCTCAGGAAATTAAAGATCCTTATAACCTTTAAAATAATTTACAAATCTAATATATCTTATTCTCTCAAACACATTCACTGTCAGACTGGACAGCTGTACACACCTAACTAGAACTTGAAAGACTCTTACAAATCAAAGACGGTGAACAAAGTTGTAGAAATACTTTCCTCACACTAAAGGAGTTCTGTTTTATCTTACAAATAAAATAAAACCACATTTCTAATAGCAATCTAATATTTTTGACTAAAAATTTTAAAACTACCATATAGCTGTCAATCCTATCAGACTGTATTGACACTTCAGTTAACAATCACTAATTATCATAACGGTCCTGAAACTTATTCCTACGTATAGTGTGCAATTATTAATAATTTGAATTTATTTTACTATTTCTATGCCTTAGTAATAGAGGTTGCAAAGTTGTAAATTAGGAGGAACAAATGTAACAGGTTGGGCGGACTGAGATTTCTGAGTTTTGGACACTAAACTTGCCAGTTAGGAATCTGAACTTTCACGTAAGAGTGGGGACACGCCTGGCTTAAGCTTCCGGCATGATCTCCTGGTCCATTCTTTTATTTTTGACCTGATAATCCTTGCTTCTCTTTTTGTGACTTTTTCCACAGCTTTCAAATTGAAATTTCTTCATGTCATTTAACTTGATTTGTTCCTGCATAACTTCATAAAATCAAGCTCTTCAACCGTTATCCCATAGTCATTTTATTGACATATGCCCATAACGAAGCAATAATATTTGGGAGTTTCATTTATTATGTTAAAACAGAGTTTTGCAATGTATAGTATTACTTCTAAGCTACAAGATAGGGCAGTAAGCTTAATAGAATAGCCATAAACTTGGTGGGTTGGTAGACCTTGATTTAAATTCTAGTCTTCCCGTGTACAAGCTGCGACACAAAACAAGTTATTAAATTTCACTGACCCAGAATTCCCATTGTGACCAGTTAAGAACCTGACTAGGACCCATGAGGATGAGGGTTTGATCCCTGGCCTTGTTCAGTGGATTAAAGGTTCTGGTGCTGCAGGCTGCAGTGTATGTTGGATGCGGCTGAGATCTGGTGTTGCTGTGGCTGTGGTACAGGCCTGCAGCTCCAGCTCTGATTTAACCCCCAGCTTGGGAACTTCCATATGCCGCAGGTGTGACCCTAAAAAAAAAAAAAGACAAAAAATTCAGTTTTTTAACATGTAAAGTGGTGGTAATAATACTGATTTTTTACATTGTTAGATTAAGCTAATATATACAAAACACAACAAACTGTACATTCTCAATAAATTGGAGCAGCCACCGCTTAACTATAGTGTCATTTTTGCAGAGTATAATTTCAGATATGTATTTTAAAGCTGTGCTTTTTTTCACTTTTATAGTTATAGCACCACATTTGTAATATTGGAGGGGAAAATCTTACATTGTTTTCTTATGTTTAATATAACACTCATTTTGATTAACTATGGCAATCAAACCCTGCATAAAGTGATACTTAAATCCAGTCTGTTTAGGTAAAAATAATAAATATTTCCTATTAACTGTGAACTTTCATGAGCAAATTCTAAAACACTCACTGATATTAAGGTAAAATTCTGGATGTATAGATGCCTTTTTCATATTAGAGAACTTTTAAAATAACAGTTCTTATGTTTTTGTTGTTGTTGTTGCAAAATATTGAGTTTCTATTATATAATGCCTAGCAGTCTTCTAAGCTATGGTGACAAACTGGTTAAAAGACAGATAACTTTCATCCTAGTTGTAAAAAGCAGAAAATTCATTAATAAACAAACCAACAGGGAGTATCAGATTATGAGAGTTGGTAGAGAATGAGATATGGCGATGCAACACAGGAACTCCAAGTGGCTACTTGGTGTAAGTGCTGGAAAAGGCTCTTTGGGTAGATGACAGGCAGCAAGTTCAGGGAAAGAGAATTCCAGGTGAAAGAACATACAATACAAATCATTACAACGGGTGAGAACTTGGAGATTTGGGAACAGGGAGAATGTCGTTAGCCAAAGTGGTAAGAGAGTGAATAGGAGATGAAGTCCAAGAGGCTGGAGTCAGATCCTTAGGTATTTGTAAGAGTACGGAAGTTTAGATTTTATTTTGATAATTTTGAAAAGCCAGTGGGGTCATTTAGAAAAGGAGGTGACAAGAAATCATCCACATGTGATGAAGGTCATGTGGCTGCTATGTAGGCGATGGAGGGTGTGACTGGCAAGACCAGGGACTGAAAATCCTCTCCACTAATTGATCCCCATACCTGCTTCCTAGTACCATCACTTATAAAAGGTCGGCAACGCCCATAATCACACAAGGATATAATCACAAAGATGTGTATAGGATTGGTGTGTGTGTCTGTGTGTGTGTGTTTCTAAAAACCATGGACTGGAGTTTCCATTGTGGCGCAGAGGAAACAAATCTGACTAGTGATCGTGAGGATGTGAGTTCAATCTCTGGCCTGTCTCAGTGGGTTAAGGATCCAGCATTGCTGTGGCAGTGGTGCAGGGTGGCAGCTGTAGCTCCGATTCGACCCCTAGCCTGGGAACCTCCATATGCCGCAGGTGCAGCCCTAAAAGGCAAACAAAACAAAACAAAACAAAACGAAACTATGGACTGAAGTAATTTCCTTTCCACTTTGACACTTGACGTTCTGTTGTGTTCTTTTATTTATCTCTTATTTGCTTTATTGAGTTTGTAATGTATTTACTTTCATTGTACAATGTTTGAAACATAAAAGAACATATGTGGCATATATTAAAATGAGAGGCATAGTGACAAAACCACTGTCAAACTTAAGGAATGGCATGTTTTCCACTTTTTCCCTTCTTGGATCCTCTCGCGGTCCAGTCCTTGTGCCTCCCTGCCAGGGACGAGCTCCCGACTTTTGTTCATCTCCTTGATTCATTCTGATAGTTCCTTCATCTCCAAAAAAAGGTGTTGTTTGCTTTGTCTTTCTTAAATCTTTCTGCAAAATGGTATCTTATTGTAGGTAGTCTTCTGTGACTTGCTTCTCTCACTCTCTTATTCTAAGACTTGTCCTTGTTCATTCTGTGGACGTTTAGAAGTTAGCTCTGTGTCCAATACTATGTACTTTTCCTCCGCCTGCAGTACTCTACCCTTTTCTCCTTTTCCTCTCTAAACAACACACTATGCTGTACGTGTTCATTATTTGGTGTAGGTAGTGAGTTGCTCATCTCCCAGATTAGAAGCCAGATGACTCTATTCAAGAATAGATTAGGCCACTTATTATGACTGTGATATCGGACATGATAATTAGCCTCTAGACCTCAGTTTTATAATGAACGAAAGAGTACCTACCTCAGGGAACTCTTGGGAGGTTTCCAGTGAGTCAATATATGAAAAAAATACACAGGAAATAACATAGAAATGATGTTATTTCTATCTTATAATTAAAATATTTAAATATTGTATTTACGTATATACACATAATAATTACCCTGTACCAGGCATTATTTCAGGTGTGTAATACATCAAAGGACAAAAAAAGGACAAAATTTCTACTTTTCTAGAGCCTCAAACCTAATGTAGACATTGAGCATTGAGTGAATATAAGAAATAAGTATATTATAACATGTCATGTGGTAGAAGACGGCAACGCCATGGTGGTGGAAATTGCAGAGTTGGGTAGATGGAATACAATTCTAAATAGGGTGATCAAGCTAGGTCCTTTAAGGAAAGGTTATTTGAGGGAAAATTTAAAGAGATGAAAGAATTATCCGTACAGGTATCAGGGGACGTAACCCTCTAGGCAAAAGCAATAGTTGTACAAAACCTAAGGCAGAAGCGTTCCTGGCATGTTAAGGAACAGCTGGCGTACCGGCGTGGCTAGCCCAGAGCGGGGAGACCAACAGAAGGTGGTGCCAGGGGTAATGCGGGCAGTTCATATAAATGTCGCCTAACAACCGTCGTAATTCCGTCAGCTCTCAGTGGAGATGCCACTTCTTCGGGACAGTGTCCTCAGATTTCCTAGACAAGGACATGTCCTCTTTTTACTAAAATTTATCTTAGTCATGTAGTAAACATTAACAAAAGCACACAAAAAAGGGGTTTGGCACTGTGGTTTCTTATCCTTCCCCAGATCAAATATTAGAATAAGGAGAGTACTTTAGAAACCCTTTGAACCCTTCTCAACCGTTTGCCCCAAAACACAATTACTGCCATAACTTTTAAAGGTAGTTTTGGTTTTGTGTGTATTTTGATACTTATTTACACGAAATTATCCTGTACACATTCTTTATGTCTTGCTTCTTGGACGTCTGTGTTGCCTCAAGATGTTATGTTGCTTTTTTTCTTTTCATTGCTGTATATTATTCTATGATTTATTTGTCCTTTGATAGGTATTTGGGTGTTTCACAGTTTTCGGCTATAATAACAATGCTTCTGTGAAGATTTGTGGGCACATTGTACTTCTGCATTTATTTTTGTTAATTTATATTCGATTAATCTGCCACTTACTAGTCTAGCAGCTCCATAAGGCAAAGATGTTTTCGTTTGCCTTTCCCCTTTGTATTTTCTAGGTTATTATTTGGCACAAAGTAGAGGGTGATTACTATTTCAAATTAATTATCTAATAAAGCAAATGTGAGAGATTTATTCCCAGTATATCAGTTTGAAGTTTTGAATTATTTTTTGATAGAAACATTTTTCAAATGCAGGATTTACTGAACCAGTTTTCTAATTGTACTTTTATTAGTTTTGCTGTGTGTTTGTCTGTATATGTTTGCTGACCTATATGACAATAAAGACAATATTTCCAAAGAACAAACATGTCCTAAGATTCGTAAAACCAGTTGTCTAATATTTTAAGATTAGGTACCCATCAAGCAGTTCAAATACGTTTGGAACATAGGCCATTTGTGAGCTTGGTTTCACCATTAGTATTAGTAATAGTTTAAGTAACTTTTTCATCCTCAGAAAAGCTTCTGAAATATTTTTTCCTGCTCGCAAGATTATTAATACTTTTTTGATCCCTAACTCAATGAAATAGCAGAAAAAAACTCAGAAAAAAATTAGCCCCCCCAATGGAAAAATATATGGTGCTTTCATGAATTGTCAGATACTTAGGCAACTGAATTTTAGAATATATATAATGTTCTTTTGTTGCCAAACTATTTCTTCTTGCAGGATTTTGAAATCTTAAGTAAATATTTTGTCAGTAAAACTTACAATTTAGTGCATATTTAGCTATCCCATACCCATAAAAGTTATAATGAAAATTTCTTTTACCCTAGAAGTTATTGAATTCTGTCTAGAGTACACATCTATGTATCTGCATGTTTGAATTGGTATTGTACATTCAATTTATTAATTTTAAATTGTTATAATTATTTCTAGTATAGGCAATTAAGAGTGCACTTGATAGGAACCAACTGTTGTCACTAATTTAGTTTTTGATGTTTTCATGCTACTGTACACCAAGTATGTAAAAGCTGTATATTTGCCAGATGCCAGAAATATAGGTCTCGTATAACTATAACAGAAACAAAAAAGAGTGATTTGTGTGAAAATTCACTGCATATTGAATTCATTTCCTTTTTTCCTTTTCCCTCATCCAGAGCCGAATTCGTAGAATGTGGAATGACACGGTCCGAAAACAGTCAGAGTCTTCCTTCATTACTGGAGATATAAACAGTTCAGCATCACTCAACAGAGGTAATTAGAAATATTTTTCATATTTACTCTTTTTGTGATTACCTGAAGAAGTTCTTAAATGCATTGCTTTATTTGCAACTTTTGGATCTTGTTCCATATGATAAGCATATTTCAAGGATATAAAACCTGGTTGAGTGTAGCAGTGTGTTCCATTATTCATAAGCCTTTCTTTTTTCAATGCTAAATTTTCAGGAAATCTTTTCTGAAAGGAAGTTAAAAAACAAGAAACTTCTTTTCTCTCATCATCTGCCACTGCTATAAACTGGTGAGCTGTCAGGCCTCATTGGAAGCTGTGAAAATGGGCAATGATGTGGCTGTATAGTCAGCTAAGCATCATCGAGTTCCACATTGTCCCAGGATAGAACAATTTCATAGTCTTTGTGGACATAAAATTATACTGTGTCTAATGCACACTTAAGGCAACCTGTGTATTTGGGGGAAAATCCCATCTAATCTTAATATCAAAAATACTTGTCCAGATAATATTGGATGTTTAAAGATACAGAAGAAAAAACCCACTCTATATGTATTATATATATATATGTATATGTATATATGTACATATATATGTATATAAATGATTTTTTTTTTTGGGTGTGTAATATGCTCCTGGTTAAAATGCTTCTGGGGCATCACTTAGTTTTTGAAAATGAAGTTTCCTTTTTGTGGTTGATTATTTTTATTCTCTCTCTCTTTCCCCACTGCACTGTGTGTGTGTGCGTGCACGCGCGTGTGTGTGTGTGTGTGTGTGTGTGTGTGTGTGATTGGAATTAAACTGACTACAGTGAAAATGAGTAGATATAATGTGTGGAGAACTAAAGTACACTATAGTCAGGGCTGGGAAATCTTTATAATTTTATCTGGGGAGAGGTGTTTGCATGAGCGTATTCTAATCACACTGTCCTGAGACATTTTTGATGCATATATTCAACAGTTAGTTTTATAATCAACATTGTTATTTTTTCTTAACTCCAGACTGGAATTACTTGTTTCCAACCTGGGTCTGTCAGCTTTTTGTTAGATTAAATGCTACTTAGAAACAAATAATTTAATAATTATGGCTTATGATTAAAGGAGACTCAGATGCTGGGGCTCTTAATTAACCTCTACTCAAGTAAGTTGCATCTTATTTATGCAAAAGAAGTTACAACAGGTAGCGTTCAAGTTGAATTTGATAGAGGGATTCATCCATGTTATCTATAATCTTGATTGATTTCCACACGTTATTTGTGCCAGTGATCTATAACTATACCCTAGTGATGATATTAAATTTTTTACAATGTTTTTGCTTAAGTTAGAATAGCGAGTGCGAATATTCCTCTAAGTATGAAGAAGATACATTAAAATAAAGCAATCACCCTCTTGTGTTTTGTTTCATTTCCGGTTTATTTTATATAATATCTCTCAAGAATTCCTCTCTTTCTCTCTTTTTAAGTTTAGTTTTAATGGTTAGTTTGTGAAAATTTATCTAAATATGAATGAGTACTCAACTTTTTTGTGCAAAGATAGGTTTTTATTCATCAAAAGTTAACAGCAGCAAGCACATATTAAAATGAGTATGGCAAAGCCTTTTACTAATGACTTTACACTCAAGCTTTCACCTAAGAAAACAGCTGTTAAGTAATTATGTTTACAGTTTGTCGCAATACTCTTAACTTTTTGACATACTTTCTAAATAATAGAGAACAAATTATTTACAAATGCATCCAAAATTTAGGAACTAATTTACTTTCATAATGACAGATTTTCTTTTTTCTTTAAATAATGTATAGAAATAATACACAGGAAGTTTATAGTATGTTCCTGGAAAAAAAACATTCTTATTAATAGGATTTATTATAAGTATCTTGCATCTGATGATTACAGAAACCACAGAATAAGTATTGTTGAAAGAAAAGATGAGGTAATATGATTTTAACAATGCACTGTTTATTTTCCTACTGTGAAGGTGGATAAAAAATGTAAAATAACCATTTGGTCTGCCTTTATGACCAAAATTTAAACAAAGATAGTAATGTGTGTAGTTGTATTAGACATTGTCTCAAATGAAATTTTCATGACCTTGATTTTAAGTTCAGTTGTATTATTGCACATTGCTATGTGCCCTTTTAGCTCTTTCTCAAAAATTTCATCACCTTGGAATATATGGGATGTGGATGACTAGGTCAATTTGAAATATTCTTAAAGAAAATAATAATATTTTATATTATCTGATCATATGTTTAAATCTGTTTTTAAAATCTTATCTTTAAAATTTAAAGTTATTGAAGAAAGGGTGTAACATTTCTTGTGACATCCAATAAGTTACTTTAATTACGGCTTTGGGACGGAGTTAAGTTGAATTTGTCACTTGAAGTATGTCCATGCTGTGGTCTTTTTCTTCAAGAGATAACTTCTTCCTGCACTCGGTGACTTTGGTGGTGGATACAGCATAGAGTCCTCCTCATTGCCTTCATTAATTTCCTGGTCCCCCAAGTTCGAAGCTCCTCGTTTTACTCTCATCTCATTATTTTTTATCTTCGACGAGTGCAGTACTTTAAAATTTTATTTCTTCATATTATATCTCTGAAGCTAGTCTTTAACTTACTTCTTTAATCTTGTCTTATTTCCCAGGATCCTATCTTCCCTGCATTCAGGCATGTGTATCATATTTAGGTAGGTGGCATCCAAGATTCACCTTTCCAGAGAAATGCTTCAGTCACCTCAGCCACATAATTATGCCCATCTATTTACTGAAAAGATGATATTCTCTATTATTAAAATAAAAACGTTAGGCCCTGCATCTTTGCATCTTCACATATTCTAACTTCCCATTCATTCCTAACTTCTTACAGCTGAAGTTTTTTTAATTCAAACTCCATTTTTCTTTCCATATGACATCTCTTATGTTTGTCTTTAGGATACTTCTGACCTTTGAAAACTATAAGAAAGTTGTCTAAAACTAAGTCCTATTTTCACTATAGGTTTTCTTTCCTATTCATACCACTGCCCAATTCATCAAAAGAATAATTATTTTAAAATTCTGTATGTCTTATCATCTATTCCAAACAGGAATCCATTGTTGTCACCTTTAGGTTCATTAAATTAATCCTTCTCAATGATTTTTTTTTCAAACCATCTCTAAGATTCTGTTCTTGAACCCACTCATTACAGCCTATGCATCAGATTACCTGTCTAGATTTCCCAGTGTGACCAGTTTGATTACTATTGGGATTTTACTTCTTGGGATCAAGAAAGACCTTGGAAGATTTATTAATAATTTTCAATTCATGTAATCATTCTTATATACTCGCTTTGGGATTTTGTTATTTGGTCACCTCATCTCTTTAAACCCTTTCATTTCGTGTGTTCTTTGAGTATCTATATTTATGAAGTTGTTTGCCAAGTGTCCCCTATACATTTTTAAATATTTTTCATCTGCTGACTTGTTTGCTACAATGCTACAGACTCATGCAAATCCAGAATTTCTTGAGCCCAACACCCAGTACCCTAGGACTACCCTCAAGTTAACATCACCAGTGCATACACAGAAAGAAGGCACTTTTTGAGAGTCCTAAGGTGATGGTTGATTACACAGAGTTTCAAGGAAAGTTAACTCTGATCCAAACCCGAGTTTCACAAGCCCCACAGGAAGGCTTATTCATCTATTCATTTAAATATCTACACTTGCACATACCTGGAAATCAGTCCTTAATCCCCAGGCTCGCCCAGGGCAATGGAACTCTGATCTGAATTTCTGGTAGCTCCAACCTACTGGTGGATAATACAATGTGTAGCTAAAATAATCTTTCCCACGTGTATTCCTACCCACTGGTCCTGCTAGCCAAACAGCTTTATGAGTGATTTAGATTAGCCATACCTGAAAACTTGAATTTGATCCATAAATGAAGCATTTATTGAGAAATTTCTCTGGCAGTTCAGTTAACGGTTGCACATTTCCACTCTTTTGGTAGATTTATATAGAAATTGGGACATTTTCTGAAATTATATTTTATTAGGCTTTGTCCTCATGACTAATATAATTGCATTTCCCCTTTTCTTTTTGTTGAATACATTGCATTGATATCAGAAATTGCAGTTTAAAATCAAGGTTTGTTGGGAAGCTGCTACCAATATGGTACTGCCGTATGAAATACAAAAAGGTGCCGCTCCCCCAGCTGTGGACTGCAAAAGCGTGCCCCATCTGAGTGGCACAATTAGCAATGGTGTTTCTCTTTCTGGAACAGTGACTTGGCCAGCACTGGAAGTTTTTATTTCCTCTTCCTCATCAACCACCCACACGAGTTAATGCAATGTAGATTTTTTTATTCATGAAGATCTGACCAGTAAAGCTATCCTTGTTTAAGCCAGATTGAAGTATCATTCTGCAGAAGAATCTCAAATCTGTAGATGTTCTTTGCATAGCAGGTTTTAGAATGGAGGTTTGACCCACAGTAACTGCTTTACTCTTAGCGTCTGTGTGTTAGGGATGTAAATAGTATTCGCTTCAGAGGCTCCTTGAGAGAGAATACCAGGAACATGATAAGGACTGTTATTATTGTTATTATTTTATTCAGAAGTTCGCTTATATTTTCTAACAAATGAAAACTGGTCCTTGCGAGAGCTTTCAGGTAATCAGATGTTCAGCTTCATCATTCACTCCTGACGGATCCCTTTACTTTTGTTTCCTAGAAATAGGTGGGAGGCATGAGGTGGCTACCTGAATGTCAAGTAAAAGAGGTCGTTTGCCTTAGAGGCTGCTTCCCTTGAGGCTAACAACAGGAAGTAAATGAATGAAACCAAATTGTCTCTTTTAAATTAGAAATCAAGTGCAAATTACATCTGCCTCCTTGTACCTTCCAGTTTTGATTTGTAGCTCTAGTTTGGCATCGAGGAAGTAAGAGTAAAATATTTCTTCTCCCTTCCTTAGGTAATGACATATAAGCAAGCACTGCCTTCTTTTTCCTCCAAGCCCCCCTGCCCCTCAGAAGCCTTGAGAACACTAGTTCAATAACTGCAGTTACGTGGCAGAGAAGGGCCGTGACAAACTTTTAAACTCATGTCTCCTCACTGTATTGTCTCTCCCAGGAGGTTGATCACTGGGGCTGAAGAAACTTCACAATAAATCCCTTGCCATCTCATTAATATTCAGGCTACAAAACATATTTTTTGTTTTTATGAGTTTTAAGAAAAGCCCAAATGAAAAAGTATGAGTGGTATTTCACTGCGATTAATGATTTCTATAAATTAAAGCCACTGGGCGAACCCTACCTCATACTCAGTCATTCCTCTTTATTAATGTCAGTAAATATAATTTGGCTTATAGGCATAAAATGTGTCATATTGTCCAAAAGCCTTGAGATTTTGTAGGATTATAAAATCATTGGTTGTAAATATTAACCAGATTCTAATATAGTCTGATATCTATTGGTGTAATTTGCAGAAATAGTTAATCATATGCCTGAGAGTACTAGCATAGTTAACAGATCAGACTGGGCTGTGTAAAAAATTACTATTTGATATGAACAAGTATTATAATGATGGGGTGCAAATGTAATAAGTATCCTGTGGCATGGAGAAATTTTTCATTTGAGAGTCACTATTTTTTTTTTTGAGAAAATAAACTCAAGGCTTTATTTAAGCTCATCTTGGGAGAGAAGGCGTGAGGAGGTGTAAACACCGTTCCTCTGATTTACAACAACAACAAAAAAGTAGCTTATAGCTAGTATTTTTGGCCTTTATATTCTTGATTATAAATGAGGCAATAGCACTTTTTTGTGTTAATTTCTTTCCTTTGTATGTGTACTCAATAAAGATATAATCAGAAAATGTACAATCAAATAAGGATATAGTCTGTTTAGGAAAATCAATTTAATACACAAAAGCAAAATAGGTACAGATTTTAAAAGTAAGGTGTTGCATCAAGGAGATAATTAAACAATGCTACTGATAATCTGCTTCCTAACTCAAGGAGACTAAGTAATTTTCAGAGTGAACTTTCCATTGCAAACTGAAATACATTAAATAATGATTTCTAGTCTGTCAGGAGTAAATGTTCTTGCTGTAAATTGTTTGAAGGAACTGAAAGAGAAAAATTTTTTAAATGCTTGCCCAGTGAGTCCTTCTTATGTTTTGGTCTTTGTCCATTTATGAATCCTTGAAATCAGCCAGCCTCTCACAGCCAACTTCACACTAGTAACAATGGTTATTATTATTATTATTATGGCTTTCAAAGATCCCTTCACCAAGAGAGTTATTTATGTAGATGTCTCATATATAGTTAGTAATAGCTCTTGCCTCTGTTATAAATCAAGCAAGCCACAGTGAGATACCTTGATAACCTCTAAATATGATTCTACAGAACATTTCAAATCAGTTTTGAAATATTACTATTGTTTTGCATAAGTTGCTGAGAATGTAATTTTTTCAAAAAACAGTATCTTTTCTGGGAACTAAATGTGAATACTCCAGTTTACCTTCAGCAATTGCAGGTGTTCTTCTCTCTGATAGAACACAATTGCCTCCTTATATCTTGCTATATAAGTTTGGGATTTCTCCTAGTATGTGTAGCTACCATTTACCTATTATATACTGTTCATTGTTCATTATCCATTATCCTCATATCCTTGAAGAACCTTGGTTTCTTGGTAACTTTGTCCAAAATCTCATGGCTAATAAAGCATGAAATCAAGATTCCCAACAAGGTCTTTCTGATCACAGAACCCTACTTTCAGTAATAAAAAGTTCATTCTTTTCCTGTGATGACATTTTTTCTTGAAGCTTGATGAAGATTAGATTTAAGATATTTTCCAAGAATATATTTCAGAGTGAACTGTATCACCTCACGTGGAAATAAGATATTCTTAAAGCACAATTACTCATATGTTTATTTCCAAATTTCCTTGTTATACTATTCATTTCTTTCCACTTAATTTTATTCTAAATACGATTCTTTAGTGTGAATACATTCATCCTGCTCATTTAGGGTAAGAAAAACTTTAAAATATTGTGAATATATGGGCAGATGGATTGGCCAACAATATTTTTTTACAAAACTATTTGACATTGAATATGCTGGACTACTATACGTGATTGTTCAATTGTAGGACTTAGGTTGCAAGAATTTTATAATCATTCTTCTCTCCTGAAGATTCTCAAATACCAAAAATTGCAAGATGTTTTATTAGTAGAATCATTTTATCTTTAATCTTTAATTTCCTGTATTTCAGTAAAAGGATGAATACTTTGCTCAGAGCAATTACTGTGTTAAAAAATCTGGTAGCTTCTGCCTATAATAATTTAGTAATAGGACCAATGATATAACTTACCCAAATCTTTGTACTCCTGAATTTGCTATTCCTTGATACTGGTGTTCTCTGTCAGGACAATGTAATAATACTTGGAACAAGTAAGGTGTATATATATATATATATATATATATATATATATATGTATGTATGTATATGTATATATATATGTATGTATGTATGTATATATGTATATATGTGTATGTATATATATATGAATGACTGGGTCACTTTGGTGTATAGCAGAAATTGGCAAAACATTGTAAATCAACTATCCTTGAACAAAAAATATTTTTTAAAAAGTTAATGCTTAGAACAAATAGGAAATCTATTTGAGATAACTTCAAATAAGTAGTGATAATGTTCTAAATGAAACTTCTTATTGCTTTTATGTGCTAATTCTAGTTTCGAGAAAAACTGTGAAATATCTTATAGTTAAAATTTTAAACGCAAACAACACTGGACTGTTCTCATCTGGAAAAGTGTTCATACTGCCTTATAAGCATCAAGATGATGGTATAAATGCAGCACGTAACGTACAAAGTTAACTGGGTCATCACTTGTTCAGATTACTTGTTCTAAGACATAGATTATATTAAGCTATATCTGCTGTTTTGAAAGTGAATGGAAGTTCATTTACACGAAAAGTTAACATGTGGAAATGCAATAAGGTCTAAAAAGATCTTACTAGAAAAAAAGGGATACTTAAGTTGTCATGACTAATAATCGAGTGGTATCCAGGCAAAATGGTCCCTATTTATGGCAAACTGAGGCTTTTATTTGATAGAGTTCAACTTCATGTACTGTGTGCCATTTAAAAATAAGTGTTTTTGTGATAGGCTCTCCTATGATCTTCATGATAGGCTTTTCTTATGATTTTTATTGTAAGGAATGTGGGTGCTTTAAAACTAAGACAAGTTACCTCTCACATTCGTAAATAGTAATTTACAACCCCAGAAAAATCACTGGAGAATTCAGAGATTTGAGAAGATGTACAAACGTTAAGGAAGAAAATTAGTCTTGATGTAGAGTAACAGAAACAATATGTTTCCTAAAACATCCTCAGTCTAAACAGAGCAGAGCTGATTATGATTATATGAAAAACTAAGCCTCTTCTGAACATTATCTTTTTAGAATCTATTCATAGATACCTTGTTTTAATTCATATCTAGTTTTCTCAGACATATTTTATCAAATAAGATTCCAAATTTAAAATCCAAGTTTTAGCCGGGATAGACTTTCAGCAGGCAAGTTTGTATAATTTGCACAATATAAGAAAATTTGCCCATACAGGGCAGAGAATTTCATGAAAATTCACATTTTCTTTAAATTGATAAAGTATTTTATATTGTTAAATAATCAGTATACTTTCCGTAGTTCTGAGGTTTGTTTTATTCAGCAAAAATGCACAAGCAGCTGTGATTAAAATAAATACAGCTGTGGAGATGACTACATACCACGCACTACACACGACATTCTCACTAAAAAGGGCTGTGGTTTTCTGCCCTTTTACCTGTGGCTAAGCACACTTGGCTACATTATCCTCAGGCTCAGTTCTCTGTTTTGAATACTTTGTCAATGTATCCAAAATATTCAAGTCAAAAGCACCCGGAAACACATGACTTTAACCACAAAAGAGGTTTTAGAGATGAATGACTGGGTAGAGTAAGTTCATCATTGCTTCTGCAGCCTGACCACTTCCCCGACTAGGAAGCAAAGCGTTATCAAGAGTTTTGATTTCCAGTCCTGCCCATGTTGGCTTGAGCGGTCAGAAAACATAAGATCTAGGAGGAGCTTTGCTTGCTGCTACTTATGTATCAAACCACGAGTCTCTAATGGCATCAGCTTCTTCATCTGTAACACAGTGGGGTTGTGTTGCATTTCATGGCCGAAAAAGAGTACATTCATTAAATAATACGTGAAAGCTCTCAGAAGAAAATATATCTTAGATTTTATTTTATATTTATTTATTTATTTATTTATTTATTTATTTATTTATTTTTGCTTTTTAAGGCTGCACCTGCGTCATATGGAGGTTCCTAGGCTACGGGTCTAATCGGAGCTACAGCTAATGGCCTATGCAACAGCCACAGCAATGCCAGATCCGGGCTGCGTCTGCGACCTACACCACGGCTCATGGAAACCCCGGCTCCTTAACTCACTGAGTGAGGCCAGGGATCGAACCCCACAACCTCATGGTTCCTAGTCGGATTCGTTTTCGCTGCCCCACAAAGGGAACTCCAATATCCCAGATTTTAAATTAAAGGAGTTCTAAAAAACAAAATAACAAAGATCATAAACTAAGAAAAAGACAGGTAAGGTTCTTAAAATTTAAATAGTAGTACTCAAAACAGGTAAGCTACTGGAAGAAGATGTAAAGGACACATACAATGAACAAAATGTTAGTACCTACTTTGTATAAAGAATGTCTATAAATCAACAAATAAAATTCAACAATCTAATATGTATATGGGCAAAAGTAAAGAACAGGCAATTCACAGAAAAAGAAGCCCTTACAACAAATTAGCATATAAAAATTACTTCATCACCCTGGTAACGGGGAAGATACAAAGTATGACAGTAAGATGAGATATTTCATACTCTTGTCAAATCGGCGAAATGCCAGTCTGACAATACCAGACCCTAACGAGAACTTCACAAGTGGACACTGCTTGTGGAAGCGTGGATTGACGTGTACACCTTTGACAGCATTAGGCAATATGTTATAAATCAAAAACGTGGACAACATACGACCCAGTAATTTGACATCTAGGTATTTACTGTAGAAAGACTCATGTGCCTGGATAAGAAGACACATATAGGGCCAATTAGTGCAAAATAAGGGAGAAGAGAATCGGTGATTTCTAGGGTTCCCAACTCTGAAGTTCTGAATTGACATGTTAAAATAGAAGCAACACCTCTACATTCAGAGTGTTTCATTTTATACTGAACTAACAATAACCCAATCTGTGCTCTAGAGAAAACATGTCGGTGACATCTGTATTAATAGATTCCCAGTGAATGAATTAGCTATTAAAAGAGGCTGAAGTATCTCGGAAGCATTTGAAAGAAATTTAATAGGCAGGTTGATTAAAATTTAATAGCAAACTTGTTGGCTGTTAAAAGTGCACAGTATAATAAATCAAGATGTCAGCTCTTCAATTTATGACTTTAGAAAAAAATGGTGACAGAGCTCTTGGCTTTCAATAAAACATTTCTTCTTTGACACTTTGTAATTTCATTAATTGTTTGAATAAAAACAGGAAAAAATATAAAAATGGTTCCCGTGGCTTTAAAATTTATATAACGTTTAAGGATAGCATGCAGGGTTTTTTTGGTTTTGTTTATTATTATAAACCACCTGTTCTTGATTAATATGGCTATCCTATTTTTAAGTTGAATTAATCATTGCTTACAGTGTCTTTCTATAGATAGCACATGTGTGCTAATATTGTTTTGTTACCCAGAAAAGCAAAAAAGAGGAAACAAAATATTTAAAATAGAAAGTGCCTATAGAGTCAGTTCTTTATAGTTTTGGAAGTATCTTCTATTTATTTTCATTTTTGTGTATGTATGTTATATATATTACTACATGATTATGAAAATAAAATAATTGAACATTATAGAAGAGCATATGAGAAAAAAAGTAATTAACCTCAATAAGGCTCCAAATAAAATTTTGTTGAAATATATTTTTTGGGAGAGGATACTAAAAAATGTTTGAAAATCACTGATATGTGTAAGTAAAACTACCAGAGTTGTGTGTGACCTTGAATAAACTATGAACCTATGTTTCTTTATGTATGAAGTGGTGATGGGACGGTAGACAGTGTTAAGATCTTATCCTGTTGTAAATTCTGAGTTAGAATCTTTCTCCATTATGTTACATTGAAACTGACTAGGTGATACTTGTATATGTAAGATACATCTTGAGTACTTCTGATGTATTTTTTCCAGTTTTCTTGTTTATGTTCCAGGTTCCTCGCTAAAGAATGAGACATATCTTTTTTCCTTTCTACCACTTTTCTTAAATATTTGAAAAGGAAGTAAAAGCCACAGGACCATTTCACCAGAAAGAAGTGCAGGCCTGTGCGTACACAGCTGTGAGCACACACATAGACACATACAACGTTTCACATAGTTTTGAGACACATAACAAATTTTCACAAAGTTTCACGTACAGTTTTAAGGGCGTCACAGCTTCATAGGCACCCTCTCCTGTTGAAGGATTCCTTGCCTTACACTGAAGTTGGTATTCAGATTCTATAGAAAATACCATCGTTAGTGAAACTATTTTTACTTGTACTAATGAAATCTCTGTTTGGGGACAGCCAAGATTAATGTCAGAAGACAAAAGCACTAAGGTGTCACTCATTAGTAACTCTGCTTTGTGTTTAACTCTGACTTGTACGTGTCAGTCAAGATACATAATGGAAATGACTTCATCAAAGACAAAAATATGTCAAACCAGGGGGAGAGAACCATGAGCGAGTCGAATGGAGGAGCTGGTGAGGTATATTAAGGAAGAAAGATCATGCGGGTAAAACTATTTTATTGAAATAGAATGAACAGAACCATCACTGTCCTGTGTGTTTATACATAAGAATTTGAAAATCGAGGCATATTAGTATGTGACTATTAAAGAATGACTATATTCAGTTGCTTCATTACATCGCCAAAGTCAAGTTTATAAACTTTGCCCGTTCAATATAATCAAATAAGAACCCAAGTACATTTAAAAAAAAGAAAAATGAAGTGAATGGGACAGAGCAGAGTGACAGTTCAAGTTATTTTAAGAGCGTTTCAGTGTACTTTTGTTAGCCTGCTGTTGCCAAGAAACGTTGTTTGAATTATGTTTCTAAATGACATAGTGGCATTCCAGTGAGATCCACCTGTCATCTTGTTTCAGATCTGTTCTTTACTTCACAGTTTCAAAGCTCTTGGAGCTGCCTTAGATTTTCAGTCCTCCATTACGTGGATCGTGCTGAGCTGGCCTAGGCAGTGCTGTCACTCAGGGCCTCCCAGTGTCACAATACCTATTTTATTTTCATAAGGAAAGAAATGTAACAGTTTTGTGGTGAAAACTACTCATTTGATAAGAGAGTACTCATTATTCCATTCAGATTTCACTCATTTAAAAACCATTTTTTTTACCGTGTACCCGAAGTTTGAGGGTAAAATCAAACTTTGGGTACACAGTAAAAAAAGAAAAAAACCTCTTCTTGAAATGACTGTTTATGATTTTGTATTTAGTCTTTTTCAGTAGCTTAGGATTTGACTTACAGAAAATCATCAGAAAAACTTCCACAAGTTTTCCAGCGTGGAATATGAAAATCCTCTTTGCTTTCCACCACGCTTTCACCAGAAATAATGATTCAGTGCTTGGTCCTCTGTTGACAGCCTTGTTAGTGATTCATATATGTTGAAATTCAATGTTAATTCTTTTTCCATGGTTTTATTAAAAAGCTAACCCTCGTTTCTGATAGCAAATAAGTAGGTATGACTGTAGCCAGGATTTAGGGAGTCAGAGAATTAAAGAACAGCTATTTTTACATAGCCACTTTGAGCTTTTGGAGTCATGACAGTTTGTTCCATTTTTCCCCCCTCTATTTGTTATCTGCAGTTAGAATTCAGGTAGAATTTTGTATTTCCAAATAATTATGAGTGGTTATCTTTGCTTTAAAAGTCTCAGTGTTATGGTCCATGGTATACTGTGGGCAGGCCATACATCACATTAGGTATTAGACCTTTAAAAAATGTACTCAAATTATAAAACGAGTCATAATTGATCAAATGACTGTTTTCGTTTTCATATTTTCAAGATGCCATGCATTTCACATAAATTTTTTCATTAATTAGGCAAATATTTACTGAGCTCTAAGAAATATTCTAGGCATGATATAGAAAGGTGAAAAAAGTCCTATGTATTCTCTGTTTTCCTGGAATTTATATTCCAGGAAATGAGCACATAAACATGCTTTTCACATACATAGGGTTGTATCCCATTTCCTACCAGCACCACACCATTTGTGTCTTCACCCTAACCACTAAGCCTCACTTTTCAGCTGAATAACAGACAGATGGTCTGTAAACACCGATGGCCTTGGAAGTCTTCAGCAATTTCACAGCTGTTAGAACGGGAGTTTACAAATCCGAAGCCAGTCTGAGGGAAGAGAAGAAACAGGGTGGACAGAACCTTGGAAAATCATATCCACATTCAAAGGGACCCGAGTAAATTGGAGAAACAAACAGAAAAGACTTCAGCAAAGACAGGTGAAAGGTAGCGCAGCTTCAGAGAAGAGACAAAAGGGACCTTGCACATAAAAGATGGAGGAAGACAGGATCTGAGCAGGCTTTTAGGTAAACGATCCAAGTACTGGCAACAAGCATTTTTATTTGGTTTGGTTTTGGGTTGTTTGGTTGTTGTTTGTTTAGCACAGTCAGTTCTCCCTTCGTGTGAGTGGGTGCTGGAGGTAGCAGCTTTGGGGAAAATTGCACGTGTTTGGGATGGCAACAGGAAAAGTGGCCTCTTGTCCCTGCAAGCTTTGAGTGTCCGTGAAATAGTATTAAGTTCTTACATTAGGTGAATCAAAGGAGGGATAATTTTTCAGTTGTTCAGGCATCTCCCTCATCTTTTCAAACTAGCAAACTCATATTCTCCATAAGCCTATATTCTTTGCGCAACTTTAATCACCAAACTCCGCAGCCCACTCCACAGTTCCTGGAACTGAGTCCTCACTTGTTTTTCAACTTGCCACTTTGAGGACTAAAGTCCCCGTTTCAGTGAGTGACACTAATTACTTTTGTTTCAAATGGTGCATGAGGTATAAAAATGAGTGACAGTGAAAAAGCCACTTCAATAGTGATTCGTTTTCTCTGGGGAAAACCATCCTTCATACCGAGGATAAAGAGGAAACAGGTTTTATTATTAAGTTTTAACTTTCTTAAATAAGTGTTTGTGTGGGTTTAGATTTAACAGCAGGTGAACCTCTAATCATGTCGCTCGCTGGGGCTGTAGGTCAGTACCTGGTTCTGGATTGCACCTGGCTTTGAGGAGGCAACCTACCGTAGCCATGTGGCTAAGACTGAGTATTGTTCCATTCCATCAATATTGTGTCATAATACAGCTGTACACCAGGCCGTTTCTGCTGGTGCTGCTGGCCTTTCTAGCAGGAATTGGTGATAAATAAGCGATCTTTAAAATTCAGTCTTCCTACATGTGTAGGTTTCACTGGTACAAGTGCTTTAAATTTAAAGCACATTCAAAAATTTGAAAAACATTAAGAAAAACTGAAAAGGAACTTTAGACTAGGAAGCATATAGTCAGATGGATTATGTCTACAAATTTTGACAGTTTCTTTAGGATTCCACCTATGGAAGAAGCTTTTTAGGGCCGCACCCACAGCATATGGAGGTTCCCAGGCTAGGGGTCAATTGGACCTGTAGTTGCTGGTCTACACCACAGCCACAGCAACGCAGGATCCGAGCCATGTCTGTGACCTACACCACAGCTCACGGCAACGCTGCATCCTTAACCCACTGAGCAAGGCCAGGGATGGAACCTGCGTCCTTGTGGATGCTAGTTGGGTTTGTTAACCTCTGAGCCATGACGGGAACTCCTGATTAAATGTCTTTGTTCTTATGTTATTAGCTTTTATTTGTAAACTGAATGCTATATAGAAATCAAAATCTTGTCACCTGCTTCTTACTTATGCTTGATTCTTCCAAACTCAGTTGTTTCCTTATCCTAAAGCAGAAATCTTTTTTAATTAAATCATGTTATCCTTTATCTGTTATTCTTTAAATTGAAGTAAATTGACACATGATATTGTTAGTTTCTAGCGTATAACTAATTCAGTACTTGTGTGTATTGTGAAATGATCGCCAAGGTGAGTTAGTTCACTTTTCTCACCATACACATGGTTTTTTCTTTTGATGGAACCTTTTAGCAGATCATCTTCTTTTACATCAGCATAGGAAAAGAACCCAAAGGAATATTTTTTTTTTGATAAGCCTTATAAAAGCAAGAAAAAAAATGGTGAGCCATCCTCCCAGGCTACTATTTGTTTTCCAATTAATTTAAATTAAAAATAATGTGTAGGAATGAGGGCCAGTGCGTGGATCGGTAAGTCCCAGCCGCAAAGGTCTTACCCATATTTGATCTGTGAGGAAATGTAAAGAGTTGGAGCAATCCGACACGTTTGTCTTTTACCCTTGTACATTTTAGGTCGCTTTCACCTTTCTTTTTTTTTTTAATTTAAAAGCTTATTTAGAGCAACTTAAGAGAGCCATCACTTGTATTAGAAGACTAACTTTCCTTTTTGACTTGAAAAAGGTCTACAATAACAAATATTAAGTAGCACATACAATTTCCAAGTAGTTTGCTTTTTGAAAATCTTGGGCAGACCAAGTTCTGTCTCAAACAATGAATCTTACATTTGTATGACATCCACAGTACCCGTATTTGACATTTGCAGTATTCTGTTTCTTATTTGAAAGGCACTATAGCCAACTCCTTTTAGCTTTTCTTACTAAATATCACATATTTAATTCATCAATGGGAAAGAATATCCTGATAGACTCACTAAATAATAAAGTGGAGATCTGTTATCTCACTGTGAAAAGACACTTAAACGTATGTGTTGTACAATTTCAGCAAATATTCATCAAGGACGTAGTAAGTGAAAAATTCAGAGCAACTTATATACTAGTTCTTTGCAGAATGCATAGGATGCAAACATATGGCTTTTTTCCTGATAGAACTGAAACTTTCCAGCTCTGGAGATCTGACAAACTGTGTTGGCCTTTCTATCAAGAGTTCACTTTCTCAATTTTGAAGTTTAGAATATTTATTTGACTGATAATTTGCCATATATCAAAGAGGTATGATAAGAAAAAGTTAAAACTGCCAGAGCCAAATTGTCCCTTTTCATTTTTTCAGCATTTCGATGAATGGCTAAATGTTTTTTATTTTTTCAGTATAGAATACTTTTTATTTTGAGATAACTGTAGACTCACTTGCAATTTTACAAAACAGTACAGAAATCACATACCTTTTACCCAGTGCCCCTCCATAATATCTTGTAAATTCTCCTACAGTGTCACAGTTAGGTTATGGACATTGATACAATCCACCAATTTTGTTTAGATTTCTTCCGTTTCACTTGTATTTAATTGTATTTATGTTTGTATTTGTGTGCGTGCGTGTGTGTGTTTGTTTAGTTCACTGCAATCTATCGCAAGAGTAGATTTCTGTTACACACTATCATAATCAGGATACAAAGTAGTTCCATCACCACAAGGATGCCTCTTGTTGCTGTTTTATGACCAGACACACTTCCCTCCAATTTGCATTTTGAAACCCTGGCAACCACCAAACTGTTTTCCATTTCCATAATTTTGTCATTTCAAGAGTATGATATACATATGAATCCTTTATTATGCAGCCTTTGAATACACACTTTTACCCCATATAATTCTCTAGAAATTTCTCCAGGTCATTGTGTGTATTGTCAGTTGCTGCATCTTACTGCTGAGTAGTATCCATGATATGGTTTGTGCCACAGGTTGTTTAACCTTTCACCAGTCGGAGGACATCTGGGCTCTTTGTCAGTATGGGCCATTACAAACAGAGCTGTCTCAGCAGTCACCCGTAGGTTTTTGTGTGAGCATCGTTTTCCAGATTTCTGGGATAACTGTCCAAGAGTGTAATTGCTGGGTAGTATCGTGATGTCACATTTAGTTTCCTAAGAAAGTGCTGGACTGTTTTTCAGAGTAGTTGTATGTACTATTTTACATTCCCACCAGCACAGCATGAGTGACCCAGTTTCTCTTCACCCATGACAGCATTTGATGCCATCACCATTTTTATTTTAGATATGTTGTGATGTCACGTTATATTTTCATCCGTATTTCCCTAATGACTAAGAGCAGTTCTTTTCATGAGCTTGTTTGCCACCTGTATCTCCTCTTCCATGAGATGTCTGTTCACATCTTTGGCCCATTTTATAACTGAATTGCTTTTTGTTTTGTTTTTGTTGACTGTTTTTTACTGATGACTTTGGGAGTTCTCTAAAGCTTCAGATACCCCCGATACTAGTCCTTTGTTGGATTGCAAATATTTGTAAATTTGTTTGCAAGTATTTTCTCCTCTTCTCTGGGTTATATTTTCATTTTTAATGTATATATATTTAAATTAATGTACATCTGTGTTTTCAAGCTGTCCCTATACAATTTGTGTTTTCCTGTCCTCATTTTTCCATTCTTTATTATCTAACATAAAATATATATTCTGCCTATCATTTCCATACATGGCCAAATAAAACTGTTTTACTAAACTTTTTTCGCTTTTTTGGTTAAACGGCTATAGAGGGTGGGAGGCTGTAATAATGCATACCGAGAGTATATTAGAAACTAGGTACATCTGTCCATAAAGAGATGAAAGAGTTTAACTTTGTTACTTTGTTACGCCAAAGTCCAAGCAACCAGTTGGAAAATGGAAAATGGAACTATATACCTTGCTTGATACCATGAAGTTAGTATTTTTATTTGAAATGTTTAAAACATAGTATCCTTATGATCATTTTATCAGATTTGTAAGTTCACCTAATTAGTATGCTTATTATGGTGTACTAATAAGAGTGATTGTATTTTATTTTATTTCAATTTAAAGAAGTCGTCGTAAAATTTTAGGAAATGTCAAAATCTCCTGTTATGTCAACAACTGCTCTCCAAATGAGAGTTTTATCGTAAATGTTGCCTTTTATTATTTTCATTGAAAACAGCCCAGTGATTTCTGTGATTGAGGGTGTGTTCTGTTTAATTTTAGCTTTTCTTTTTGTGTTTAAACTTTTTTTTTTCAGCTCTTGTTCTGTGTTTTGTGTTTTGTTTGTATGGAAGACTGTATTTTGCTTTTTGAAAATTTTCATTTTTAGCAAACATGGGAATATATTCTCGCTTACACTCTGGGAAAGAGAAGGTCTTAAATGTGGCTTACTCAGCTTTGTAAATCATTCCCCTTCTTTCCCATGGACTCAGATATGTGCATTGTTGGAACACGTGTGCTGTAGCCGCGTATATTTTTGAGTCTAACTAGGTGCCTGCCTGTAATCAGGACTGTATCAACTGTTGTCATTCTAAATGTTTCCTTTCTTTTTTTCAAACACATTTGCCTGATTGACCTTTTTTTTTTCTCTGTCTTTCTATGGGGCTGCTCCAGGAGCCATGGCTAACCATCTCATAAGCAATGCCCTGCTTCGTCCGCATGGTACTAACAACCCCTATAACACATTGCTTGGGGAGCCGGCGGTCTGTAACAACCCTTCTGTCAGCATGTACAACGCACAAGGTGTGCTGGACTTCATCTTAATTTTTTTAAGTGAGAGTCCCGTTTTATGGCCACATTTTATTTTTCTTTCCTGCCTCCTGCCTCTTCCTTCTTTTGGAAGCGGACACACAGACTCTTCTCACCCTCCACTGCGCTTGGTGCTTTTGTTTTCCATTTTCCTTAGGTTTCCCTTAGTAAGAAAAGGAGCCCTTCCTTCTGATAAACAAATGCTTGGTTCATCAATACATGTTTGTTTCTCTGTAATGTTATAAAATGTATTGTGGTTTGTCAGTTCTTTCCTTGTTGTTGACTGAATTCTGTATTAAATACCTATGTGTGCATTTTAAGAAATGAGCTATTGGCCTAAGGTAAGTAAGATAAAGGAAGACCTGATTCAATAACCTTAATGTTATAAGAGCAGGAAAATAATCTTACCCTGTTATACCATGAAGCACACTCTAGGCATAAAGCATCGTTATTGACAAAAACACTAAAATCAACTCCACGGAAAATTACCTTGGAAAGAGCCATGGAGCAAAGAGCGGTGCCTGGAGCGGGAGCCTGTCGGGCTCTGCCCCAGGTCGATAGCGCCTTTGTGAGCTGGTTCAGGAAGGTCACGAAATGCTTTTTCTACTCTGGCAGCTGCATGTTAAAAACAAGGTTTTCTTGTTTTGTTTTGTTTTGTTTTTTCTCTTTTTAGGGCCGTACCCGTGGAATATGGAGGTTCTCAGGCTAAGGGTCTAATCAGAGCTGTAGCCACCAGTCTACACCACAGCCACAGCAACACAGGATCCAAGCCACGTCTGCGACCTACAGCACAGCTCATGGCAACACCGGATCCTTAACCCACTGAGCGAGGCCAGGGATCGAACCTACAACCTCATGGTTCCTAGGCGGATTTGTTCCCGCTGGGCCACGACAGGAACTCCAAAACAAGGGTTTTAAATATGGTTCCTCTGTATTTGATCCAGTGTGAAGTGATTTAAAATTTTGATTGTATCTCAGACAAATAAGCACGAATCTTTAAAACCACTTTGCATGTGGATATGGCTTTACCTTTTCTAAGGTAAACATTTATTCGGGGCACAAGGAATTTAAATATATATGTATATGTCGTAAGTAAAATGACCACTTGAAAAAGTTATTCAAGTAAAATTTCATAAAAGAAAAATTTTAGTCTGTGATCCACTATTTAAAATAATATTTGAGAGAAAATTCGCTATAACAAAGAGACTTCAGTGGTTCCTTCAAGATGGAGATGATGGATTAGCAATATTTTAACTTTCCTAGGAAATTTTGAATAAAACTTCTGTCATCCTCTTTGGGAATGTGTGTGCGTGTGTGTGTGTGTGTGTGTGTGTGTGTGTGTGTGTGAGAAAAGTGTGGTATGGATGCTTATTCCAGGAAAGCGTGATTGTGGCAACATGGCCAACGGGTGTCTAAAACCATCTGAGTTTTTCAGGTGACGCCTTGCCAGATACGAAAGATGATTTTAAATTCTTTCAAAAGCACCAAAGTCAATAATGCAGCAGTGACCTCAGGAACATGGTCAAGTTGCTGTCAACAGGATTAAGTAATTAAGGAAACTGTCCATTTTGTCAGGCTTCTTAAGACCTGTACTTAAGAGTCATAGCTTTAGTAACGAAAGAAGGGACAGAACTCACTGAATCCTCTTTGCCGTGTTGCTGACAGTCTGTCAGCCGCCGCTTAAGTATCTCCTCTAACGAGGTCCTTCCTACCTCAGGATTTCATATATTCCGTTGTCGAAATGTTCATTTTTTTTTCCTTTGCACCGAGCTGAAATTTGCCTCTGGCCGTGGTGCTTGGGTTTGCCTTCTAGAACAGAGATGAGGAGAGCGTTTTTCTGCTCTCTGTGGCAATCCGTGAAATGCCTGAAGGCAGTGATCCGGCTTCTGCTGGTCCTCCGTTCCCCTTGCAGGACAGCCTGGGTGCCGTCAGGAGGCGGGAGGGGGGGCCTGCGGGGCGATCCCCGCCCCTTTGCCGCTTGTCAGTGTCCCCTCGGTGCACTGCAGCACCTTATGCACCAAGTGTGGTCTGGGGCAGATCAGTTTTGCGGGCCTGACAGAGGCTCGCCTGGGTTTTTTTCTGTATTTTCACTAGGCTAAGTGACAGATAATTTTGTCATTAGAAACCTTTGAAAGTGTGCTGATATATGAATAAGTTTTGAATGTGGTTAAATGAAGATCTGTCTGCAAATTATGTCTATTCTCCATTGTTCATCTTATGCAAAGAGTTGTTAGAAATTGTTTTAAAATAAGTAATAAATTTAGGTTACATTCAGTTTGGCTTTTTTGATTATTCAGATATAATTTCTAACGTCTCATATAATGAAAAACTAACAACCTATATGTTTTTCCTAATTCAGTATCTGCCTTCTTGTCTTATTTTATTACCTGTATCCTGGAGTGGGAGATTTTTCTAAGGATGGAATACTATTATAAATACTATCGAAGTGAAATTCTCACCAAAAATTTAAATTATTACCATATAGATTCAAAGTTTTCTTCCTGGGGAGCCTATTACTGAATATTGCTATTGAGGTTTGTCAGTAACTACAGAAAGGATTCGTCTGAATATATTTGTTGTTTATGCCAGTAAATTAAATAAATTCTGCTGACTTTTCTAAAAACAAGAATAAATAATTTTATTGTTGGTTTTCAGAGTCAGAAATGGAATTGTTCAACTGTTTTATGTTTTAATTTTTGAGATGTTAAGAAACACCTGGTAGTACTTAAAATAGCTTTCTTACCGCTGACCAAATATAAAACTTGGTGACTGTCATATTGCTACTAATCTTATGCTTTCAGATGAATGCACATATATTCTTACTGGCAAGGTGAAATCTTACATGAAATATAGGTGGCTCGGTATGTACTGGAGCGGTTTATGTCGAATTACCACTTGGTTCTGTTCTCTTGGTCCTTTAATTCTGTTGTACCAATGCCAGCCAAGCAAAGAAGCTTTCAGATTTAAAGTTTCCATTTTTGTTTATGATGCCTTTATTAAAAATATGTAAAGATATATTTACAGTGTTCCTGATGCATATAGAGTTAGGAATAAAGATGAGTAATATACTTTTGTTATATTGCATTCATATTCTATCTGCGGAAATATTTTAATCCCCATGCATAGTATTTCTGGACCATTATCTTCTTGTCAGTGTTGGAGAATTCAATTTTTGTAAGATAAACCTCATTATACATTAACCTGTCAACAAAACATAATATAGAGAAGTCATGCTTTTGCAAGTTAATTTCCATTTTAAAGTAATTCAATTCAATTCTAAAACTTTAAGGAAAGACATATATCTTTAGGGCAGGATATAGTGAAGAATGCATTACAGTTGTCAAGAATACAGGGTTATGTGATAAAGTCTATGAATAAATATTCGGTATGGCTTTCGAAGCCTAAGGCAGATGTGAGGAGAAGGTGGTAGATAGCAGGCCACAGAGAAAACTGAGATTTCCCTTTCTGGTCCCAGACCTGCCACTGTCAGCAGAGTGGTATTAGATAAGGCTCAGTCTCTTTTCTCTGCAGTTTCCTCATCTTGAAAAGCCCGAGTTGAACTTCAGTCCACTGGGGCTTCCCAGTTCAAAAATGTTACCATTTACAGAACGAGTCATAATTTCCATCTGTTGCTATCTTAGTTTGGCTTTTTATTTCAAATTCTTTTTCTAAACCTATTTTGAACCCTTTAAAAGGCATTGTCTCTGCATTTTGAAATATTGTTGGTCTTTTATTGAGAAGCAAATTGACTTTTAAACTACAGATCTCGAAAGCGGTGGTCAAATTGTAATGACTTGGAATCTCTTGTAGTGTTTTTATTTTGTAATGATTTAACCTTCCTGTAAACAGAATCAGCAACAGCAGGTCTTTTTGATCTGATTAAAACAGGAGGGTTAAAAAAAAAATTGCTAGGAGTATTTTTAAAGGGTCAACTCTTAAAATGTTTGTTTGCATGTGATTGTGTAACAATGCAGAAGAAAACCTGATATTGATTTCGCTGGTATCTTCCCCCCCTCTCATTTTCTTGATACAGAATAATAGTTGGATTTAAATGTTTTCTTTTTCCATGGTTATACAACTTCTGAATATGATCTCCTGAAATGACAGTATTGATCCATATTATTTACAAATGATGAGAAGCACGTTTCTTATAAATTCAGTGGGAGGAAAATAACCTTTGTACATGAACACAAAAGATGCCTAAGAGAAAAAAACGCAATTATGGAAACTTCAAACTATATTTTTTCCCTCTATATAAAGATTTTATTTATAATCTCACTGAAAAATGTTAAAGTTAAATGACATTCATTAGAAGCTCCTACCACATCCGCAAGCACACATATCTGTAATATTGAAACGTAGCTGTGGGAGTGGTAATGGCTTGCCCTCAGGATTTTAGTCTTTCTGGTTGGTGTGATAATTTTAAAATGTGTATTTGTTTGAAATTTACAAGCCGAAGAAACACTTATTAAAGACTCATTTATTAGCATGTGTTAAGGGGGTTTCTTATTTTCTGACTAACATTTCAGTATTTTTAATTACGGTCAACCATGTAACACAGACTCATGAATTTCGGGGCAGGGGACTTATTTCCTTTGACTCTTTTTTCTGCATATCATCAATTTGCTTTTTACTCATGTTTCTTCTACTGTCGCTGTAAGCTTACTTGTTGTTTTTTCTTTCCTTTTCTTCATGCTGTCGTTTAGAGCCGTACAGAGAGACAAGTATGGGAGTAAAGCTAAACATTGCATATCAAATGTAATTTTTTTTAGTTCACTTTTATTGCATCACATATAGAAGATGTAGTTATTAAAAACAGTTCATCTCACAATTTAAAAACTAAAGAAGCAATGAATCGACTTATCTAAATATATGTTAATAGAGATTAGACGCTTTTGTTGTCTGATTCTTTTATTGTGTCACATAACATAGTTGTAAGTCTCATGTAACGTTTGTGTGAGTTAAATTGTTTTTAAATCAAGCATTTATTTTTGCTAAGTAACTCATAAACTTTTAATTTTCATTACTACATTTCATCATACAAGTACATGTCACATGCAACAGACCCACTTTATTTTACTATGGCTGTTTTCAACCTGTACCTAATGCATTGACAACAGAAATGATACACACGTGTTTCAATGCATCAGTTGCTGAACCATAACCATCAAGCATATACCATAGCGGCCTCTGCAGCAGCAATCACCCATCACATATGGCCCTTTAAAAAGCATTGACTTTTATTTTTTCTTAACATTGTGGATTTGTCTACAAGATACCTTAACATGAAAATAAGTCGCTTCACCCTATGTCTGTGATGGCTGCTTTTAAACGTATTTAATGCATTGCTGTCTTTGAAAACTGTGTTACTTTGAATACAGAGTGTGCATCAGAAGTCACTTCCATTTAAAAATTGATATATTTGGAACACTTATTTAAACCAGCAATGAAACAGTTCAGTTTGATAAAGATAACTGCATCACAGATATAGAATGAATGCTGTATTTTCACAAGTTAGCGATGTATTGAGAAGTTTAATAGAATTCTTCAGTTGTTCTATAAAAGATACCCTTTCTTATTTAGCAGTATTGGTTAAATGTTTGTGTTTTATTTTCTTTTGTGGTTGCATTTGAAGTGACTTATGGAAATATTATAGATTCATGGATTTCTGTTAATTCAAGAAAATGCAAAAACCTTGAAGAAGCATGTGGTCAAATTAATTTCGCTGCAGCTGTTTCTTCCCAGAATAAGACGTTTAGTCTCTTTTAAACCTAAAATTTAATATGCACACAAAGTTATCTCTCGTTATGAAATAGAACTGTTAATACTGACACTCCGTTTTAGGAATCAGATCCCCCATATGTCTTTACACATTCCTTTGTAGAATTCCCCAATGACCCCAAACAATTACTAATGGATTAATAGATAATAGTAACTAGAGTGTTCTTAAGAGAAAAAAAAATTGGAAAGTAAATCCAAATATTTCTATTTTGAAAATCCCTATGTGCAAATTATTTTGATGTGCCACTTACTTAACTAGGCTTTATGTCATGGTTACATCATTCTGACAAATTTAACATAATCCTTTTGTGGTTTTGTGTGTAGAAATAATTTTTAATGTCACAAAATTACATATCAAATTATTAGAAACGGCTTGAATCTTTTACTTTGACCAGTATATCCAAAGTACCGCACATGAATTATGTTAATATTATACCTATTTCAGTGTTAAGACAATATGTAAAATTAAAGGTAATGAATTATTGAATTGACTCTGATGTGTATAAATTGAAAGCTATGAACAACTACAGCAAAATTTTGTGTTTTTTTTCTAACTTAAAACCAAATTTGTTTCAAATACTGTCAGGCAACGTTTGGGTGGAAATTGCAAATTCATAGTTTTTTTTGTAATTTTCTGAAAGATTTACTTAAAATCCTCATTTCGTGTTTTTGCGAGTTCTACCAATTGTCCAAGTATACATCCACATCGAAATGGACATATCGATTGGACAGTCTTTTTTCATTTCCAAACATTTTATACCTAATTAAATTGCTAGCAATTTATACATACTTCATAGTCGGGTGTTTCTGCCTGTGTGTCTGTGCGTGTGTGTCTGTGTGTCCTCCGGGCCCCGGACGCGAATGTCATGGTGTCTCGTGATCTTTTTCAGAGGGGCTTCTGAACAATGCCAGGGATACAAGTGTCATGGATACTCTACCACTGAATGGTAACCATGGCAACAGCTACAGCCTGGCCGGCGGCGAGTACCTGAGCAACTGCGTGCAGATCCTAGACCGCGGCTACACCCACAACGAGACCGCCCTAGAGAAAAAGATTCTGAAGGAACTCACCTCCAACTATATCCCGTCTTACCTGAACAACCACGAGCGCTCCAGCGAGCAGAACAGGAATCTGATGAACAAGCTGGTGAATAACCTGGGCAGTGGGAGTGAGGATAACGCCATCGTCCTGGACGACGCCACCTCCTTTAACCAGGAGGAGAGCCTGGGCCTGGAACTCATTCACGAGGAATCCGATGCCCCCTTGCTGCCGCCGAGAGTGTACCCCGCGGAGAACCACCAGCCGCACCACTGCACCAGGCGGCGGATCCCGCAGGACCACAGCGAGAGCTTCTTCCCGCTGCTGACCAACGAGCACACAGAAGACCTGCAGTCGCCCCGCAGGGACTCGGTCTACACCAGCATGCCGGCGCTGGCTGGCGTGCCCGCGGCCGAGAGCGTCACCGCCAGCACCCAGACCGAGCCCCCGCCGGCCAAGTGCGGGGATGCCGAAGACGTTTACTACAAAAGCATGCCAAACCTAGGCTCCAGGAACCACGTCCACCAGCTGCACACCTACTACCAGCTAGGTCGCGGCAGCAGTGACGGATTTATAGTTCCTCCCAACAAAGACGGGAGCCCCCCGGAAGGAAGTGCAAAAGGACCTGCTCATTTGGTCACCAGCCTATAGAAGGTGACGGGACTTTCAGCCAACGAAACCGTGAACACCCGGCGGACTGTTCTGAGTTGATGGAAGCGGTGGTGATGATGTGTGTCCTCCTCAGTCTTTATGCTGTTCTTGAACCACAAACAAACAGACTCCTTTTCCTTTGTTCTTTTCTTTTTTTTTTAAACTTGGGTTTTTAGGTCGGCCCAGGGGAGACGGATAACTGCTGAAATCCCCCAGTGCCCTCTGCTTTCCTGTCCTTTCCCTCAGATGGAGACTTCATTATGTTAATGAAAGAGACACGAAGAAATGGCGCTCATTGTGGCCTTGTTGAATCACGTTGTGTTTGTTCTAACAGCTCTGATGCTCAGTTACTATCATTACGAGGACCTGATTTTTTTAAAGGCCAGACGGTTGTTTGAAATGAGTAACAATGCTGCATCTAGATTGGAGTGCTGCACAAACAGAAACGCAAAGCAAACTCTATCACATAGTGGATTTTAGTCACTCACAACCTGAATTCACCATGGCGGGAGTAGCTGTGGTGTGCAAAATAAAACAACAAAATCAATAATGAGATGGAGAGGAATTCTAGAATTATATGCTAAGTGCATATTTTATGATTTGCTGTATTAACTGATGATAAAACTAATGGCAGAAAAAAAATTGAACAATTTCTATGTAATGTACAGATACTAGCATTGCACATGTAGTCTGCTTTCCGTTCCTCCAGAATTTGAGTCCTGTTAATGTAGTGGAAAAAAAAGAAATTTTCTTTTTCTTTCGTGCTGGTCTTGCAAGTTTGTCTACCAGTAGGAGAGCAAAGATTCCTTCCTTTCTTCTTTCTTTTCTTTCTTTGTTTCCTCTTTCCTTTCTCTCTTTCTTTCTTTCTTTTTTTTGCCTTTTTGTTTCTTTAAAATTTCATCTGGCAAAAATAAATAAATAAGTAAATAAATGAAGCTATCACTTTATAAAAATCATTTTCTAGTAATGCAAACAAATTATTTTTTACAAAAAAATAAAATAAATAAAATTAGACTTCCTTCCCTTACTATATATCTTTATTCAGTCAGAATACTTCCGAGAGCATTTTTGCAAATTAGAGCAGGAAGAACTTTTCTGTTTACAGTGCACATCTGTTGTAATGCAAAGCATATTTGGCAAGCAGTTCATCATGAAGACAGTAGCTATGATTCTAGAAGTCAAGAGGTGTCAGTAGAGCTAGTGGGGCTTCTGCATGTTAAAAATGGTATCCCATAGGTGTGAAAGTGCTGAATGCTCAGTCTGATCCCCACGTGGGCACCTGCACTACCAATTTTTAAAAGAAACTCACTCCCTTATGGAAAGAATCGAAAGGTCAAGTTATTTTGAAGTGATTTTTTTAAAAACCTCTTCTGTTTATTAACAGGAAAATTTATTTATTTGACAGGATTTTAAGTAATGTAGGAATATAAGAGGTAAATTAGCAGCACATATAATTTTTTTTTAAATTTATGATCCATTTTGTATGGTCTCAAAGTTGGATGACCTCATTACTAATATTTGTTGTAAAAGTGAAACTTGTTTGCCAACCAATAAACAACTGATTGAGATTTAGAAGATATTGTATTGATGTATGTACTATATGATTATTCTTTTTCATTTTTCTCGCCTTTCTTTCGTTCTGTTTTCAATGTATAAACTTTGTTAAACCTCTCTGGCCCAAATGAGCCGTGCAAAAGAAATCAATCAGCCTAAATGAAAAAACTAAGCACAAAATTATACAGTTTTTGCAGACAAAGTAGTCCAGAAAAATGGGATGGGCATGTTTATGTTGGCTAAAATAAGATGCATAAACTTACTTTTTGGGCAGGTTAATATATAGGTTACTATGTGCTTACTTATAAACCAGCTTCAGTCATACTGCTTATTATAAAAGTCAGCTTTAATCAGAGATTTTTAAGTATTGAATTGGGAAAGGGTAAATCATATTTTTTCCTCCCTTATAAGCTTCATTTTGATGTTGGAAATTTAAATTCACTCAGTTGACTGAAAGTTGCAAGAATAATGGCAAAGAGAATATCCATTTTATAAAGACAGTTTAAGACATTTTCTACGCTACATTTTTGTTGTTCTGTAGGAGGTTAAAATGGGAGGGGAAATGTCCTTTCAAAACAACTTTCTAGATGCCCAGTTATTGGAGAGCCTTTACCAGCAGTGTCCAAGCATAGACACCCTCCCAGGACTAAGTTAGAATGGATTTACTAAATTATCATTTGTCGTCTATTATGGAATATCTTGGCAATTTCTTTTTCTTTATTTTTTCAAAAAAAAAAGGCTAAACACCAGCCACCTATAAATTAATTTCTTAAATTAAGATGAGAAGGAGTAGCTTAGAGAATAGCCAGTAATATATATGTCCAGTTTTAAACTGACAAAAGAAAAAATTCTGTCCTGAGGCAGAATACATCATAACCTTAATATCACCTCAAAATAGACTCTGCGTAATTCCACTTTAGTCACTTGACGTCAGCCTTTTTTAAGTCTACAGATTTTCTCTAAGTCACAGGAGAACCACAAGCTTTAATAGTAATTGGTTTTCTCATTCCGTATATGGCAGTCCTAGCACCCGAAAGGTGGTCAGCCTATCGGTTACACAGAATACATTTGGTAATGAAAGAATCCTTTTTAGACATGTTTAAGGTAACTTTAGAAACACAAATGCAGTCTGTGGATTATGAGTATGTAGGCTTGTTTTTGCCAATCCAGCAGTAATCTTTACAAGAGCAGCTCCATCCATCAGAAGCTAGTTTCACAGAATAATGAGGAAACTACCTCAATTCAGCTTGCTGATGCAGCCAATTCTTGGTTTTTGATATTGCTACCTCCCTGCCCGTTACCTTTTTGTGTTTCATTATATGGAAATTTGAAGCAGATAGCCTCCCCAGCACTACATAGGCCAAGCTGAAGAAAATCACTTGAATACAGAAACTGGTGCAGGGAGCCGCTCAGTCCCGTTAGGGACTACCAAGCTCCTACGTGGAGAGGAAAGCGTGAGGTGGTTGAACTTGCATTTATCAAAACTGGTGTGCTCTCAGAGCGGCTTAAAACCCCAAAGACGTTGACAGGAAGGGATTATTCCCCTCAAATTCAGTGTGACTATCATGAAAACAAAACAAGCGGATAAGAGTTAAGTATGTATACATTGGAAGAGAAATTTGTGTGTATCAAACGTGTTCATTTAGTCCTCTTTACACCAGCAATGGTTTTATTCACTTGAATCTTTTTTTCCACATGCATTCTCATGTGTAGCAATTGCTCAATTAATAATTTTAAATTTTCCTGGTTTTACCATCTTTGACTCTATTTTTAACATAGCCTGTGATGTTTGTGACTTACTTATTTGCATATTTCTGGTGTGTTTATCTGATTTTTCATCAAGAAGTAAATTTTCATCAAACACACTGTACATACATAGCACATTATTTGGATAGCTGGAAGCAAAGTTTATGCCAATGAAACAAATTATTATTTCCATAAAGTAACATTTTTATCACATTTTACACTTGAATTTTTTTCCTCTTTGAGGGCTATTTCCCATGATACATTATGAGGACACTAGCTAACAAACTTCAGGTTTAGTTGATTCAGAAACTGTTGGGTTGTTGCCTTGCCCGTGTTCCTAATTGATAATATTTACGGAGAAATCTAAATTTTTGATAGAGAAATATGCTGGAATTCCAATTAAATTTTTTGAGCATCTGTCTTTGTTTTCACTCTATTAAAGTTAAAAATATTGTAGTTAAATAATAAATTGCTATGCTAAAGTAGTCACAATGACAAAAACTGGCATGAGAACAATTATCTTGAGGTAAAACAATCAGAAAATGTAGATATCAAATGCAGTTAATGGAGACCCCTTAATTTCCTGTAATACAAATTCAAATTAAAATATAATTTATGAAGTATATTTGTAAAGTTCCCATTAATCTAAAAATGTTGACATATTGATGAAAGTTCTTTGACTTCATTTTTTAATTTTTAACATTAACATGACAAAAGTTTTCATAAAACTAGAGTAAGCATATAAGTAAATTAGTAATATTTATAAAGAACCCATAGACTTAAATTTAAGCAGTAGCTTCCCACATGTTCAGATCTGTTGACTAATTTGCTTACTTTTAAAAATGACATTAAAAATTGCTTCAAAGACTGACTTTCTGCCTTATTATAGAGACAAAATGCGAGAGGAAGATATTTCATCTGGGCTGTATAAAAGATCAACGTCACACTAATCAATCATCACTTTCTATTAGTGAAAGAGTAATTCATTTTCAGAGGTTGTCCACCAGTACTGTACCAAAGTGCTACTGCTTGTGGCATTTTTCAGAAAACAGAAAACGCTGCAGAACTGCTGCACAGTCAATTCAGATTTAGAGAGAGAGAGAGAAAAAGAACTCAAACCCTAATTTGATTTTGAGCAATTCTGAAAATATTGACAAGAATGTCCTTTCTTTTCTAACAAAAATAAAAATAAAATAACAATATGCATGAGTATGATCTTCCCAGTATATTATAGCATCAAGGTATTAGGATTGATTATGTTTAGTAATTCATAATTATGACTCACCACATAATTATTATGCATTTCCAAGTAATACTTTAAATATGTTTTATGTTATATTTCTGCACATCAATAAATTGGGAAGACGGAAGCACACGTGAAGTGACGACATTGCAAAAAAGCTATGGAAGCATTTTTGTACAAGTAAATTCTACACGGAAAGCTTCTTTCTGTTCATAACATAGATTCAGTGGATCCCAACTGTAAACTCAATTTTGTAATCAGCAAATAGGACCCTCTTAAACCATCTGAAAAATATTGCTATCTAAATTTTCATTTCTAGACTAGATTAAGTTAAAGCGTTGGTAATGGCTTCTTTCCTGCTTAGGCAGTAAGAGGAACCTCTCCTATTTACTAATGAACCTGATTATTTCCTCTTTGCTTAAAAAGGGAAGTCAATCTTTAGTTTCCACCTAAACACATACTTAGGCATTCCATTTTTTTATTTCCAGTTTGCAGAGGGAATAGCATGTTCACAACGTGATAAACTCTGTGATTTTTGCAATGAAACAGGTGGTTATACTTTTGCATACTCTCATTTGAAATGAAGTTACTGCTATTTCCTCTTTTTTTAAAAAAATTAGAAGTCAGCACCTCTTTAACATCTAGGATCTTTATTCTTCAATTGTCTTTATTTCAGCTGTGCTTTGACGCTTCTCTCTCTTAATAGCAGGTCATGCAAATTTTTAAAATTTGTGTCCCTTTAGAGTATTTCAAAGGTAACTACAAACTATGATTTTTAAGAAGGCACGTGAAAGGAGAACTTTGATTTCTGTGAAGAAGTCAAGGAAGACTATACAAGATAAAAACCTCTATTGGGATAACACAGTCTTTTTAATCACGATATGAACAGAAGAGCAAAACCAAGCTGGCAAATTTATGGTAAGGTAGCTGAAGCTAACCTAGAGATAGAAAAAATTTCCATGAAAAAATAATGAAAAACCTTAAACACCGTACCAAATTCCATCGATATGTTAAAAAAATTAAAGTTGAAGTTCACCATATTATAATTTTAACATGCTGATTCCACTGAAAATACTACTTTAACACTCTTTAGATGTTTTGTCTAGCTACACTTTGTCTCAAAAAAACATGAATATTTCATAAATATTTCTTAAATATAAGTATTTTTGCCTCAATTCACGTTCACTCTCTAATCTGCTTACTCTCTTGTATGCCAACACAGTTAATGCTACTAGTAGCTTTGTACCTTTTAGAGCTTTATTGCGACTCTTTCTAATAAACATTAAATTAATATTAAATTGGAATTATGTACATTGTGCAAAATAATTCATAACCACGCAATATCCATATTATAGGATAATTCATTATATATATGAGTAGTACTTTGAGACTGAACAAATAATTATGCTGCTGAAAATATTACTCTCAAGTCCTTCCCTCTCTCTTCAATTATTGTTGTCAGTTCATAAAATTCTGCAGACAGTTGTGGCCGTGATGTGTTTTCAAAGTACTCCATAGTCCAGATGTGTTTAAAAGTATTCCCAAGGCTTCTTTCATCCTAAAATGCTAAAGGAAAGAGCCTGGAAGAAAAGGAAAGTAAATCTGTCTTTTAAGGGTCTAGTTTAGATAAACATTGTCTCTGAGAACGAATAATTTTAAAATGAGACTGTTCAACTCTGTGACCTGAGAGAGAGGCTATTAAAGACAGTCCAGTGTTGGAGGACTTCAAATTTGAAAGGAGCTGAGTTTGTCTCAGTGGCCCAAGGCTGCAGAGTCTCACACCACACTGGCAAGGAAATGTTTAAAATCTGTACCTAAAGTGACTTTTTACATTTTAAAAATTTCTCTGAGTTTTCTGAAGGCGAAACTGGCAGAATAGTCCTGGCTTCAAAATGAAATGTACTGGTTGACCTCAAAAAAAAATGTTTGGCAAAATTCATGAGCGTCATCAACCATTTCATAGCAAGTGGAGGTCTTGGGGGCTGGAACTCACCATACACCGACTAGAACAGAGTGTCCTCTTATGCCAACCACTGCCTAGTCCTCTAGAACCTTTTTTAACGCCTTGAATTTCAACTTGTCACAGTGTCTTATGTTTTGAATGACATTATGAATCACGAGAGATGAGGAAAAAACAAAGTTGGTTTTCATGCCCCATTTGAAATAAAGATTTCCTTTACCATCCTAAGTAATAAAAGGTGATATGTCTTGAAACAGCTGTGGACAATCAGAATGTCTTCATTTATAAACAAGTCTTCTTTGTGTATGCTAACACTGATCTTTGCCTATGAACTACAAAGTCAAGCGTTATAGAAAGAGTCAACTTGACTTCCTTTAATGGCTTCTGTGAATGTACTGGAAAGTGGAAGAATAATTTGGAAAAGTTTTCATACTGTTTTCCCACTCGCCTAGCATTGAATCTAATTCAAGATGCATCTTTTAAAAAAACAGTTTATTTTAAAAACTAACAACTAATTAAGCTATTTCTCATTGATAAGGAAAATCACTTTTTTAGGAACAAGAATATAGTTGTTGCAGGCTTTGGTCTCTTACATTCTCATATATTTACACATGGCATTAATCTTACCATATACACCTACTAGATTTCAATCTGTTGGACTTTTTTTTCCCCTTGTTCAAGCTTTCCAACATTTTTTCTTACTTAAATGCTCTGTACAATCACATGTAAAATCATGAGCTACAAACTTCAATAAAAACAATCTCAGTAAACAAGAAGTGATGTAGTCACTGTTATTATATGGAAACACCCAAATTTTTGGATTGGGGACAGTGTTTCAAACTGCAGGATAATAACTGAAACATGGACCCCTAATGTACTGTCTTACTATCTCCTCACCCTTCGACCATCTCTCACACATTGAAAATAAAACATGAGACTATTTTCTGTTTTCTGAGAACAGCTGCCATCCAAGGTGTCTAATTGTTCTTTCCAGCAAGATAAGGAAGCTAAATTAAGAACTTACTGTTTGCCATTAAAGTTTGCCAATGATATGGTCTAGTCAAATGTAGTCTTCCTTTTTGCCTGATCAATTTATTTCTCCTCCTCTCAGATCACGGAGTAGGAGTCAGTCACCAATGAACTTCTGGTGCAGAGGGGAGTTTGGAGCTCTGTGCTGTGATGGGCCATTCTTCTTTTGAACAAAGGGCACCATGAGTATTAGTGTGTGTTGTAAAACACGAAGACAGTATATATTCATCATTCCGCAGCGTGGGGGATTCTGATGATGTAGTTAACTAATTCTTAGCATCAGTAAAATGAGTACAAATATCTGCTACAGAAATCTAATTTAGATGCCTCCACTGTATAATATTGAAAATACTTCTTCGTAAGAAATATTCCAAAAAGGAAACAGAATCATTTGCTCCTGAGGCCAGTATGTGTCTGGCACTTTACGTTGCCATATTTGATCTTTCCAATAATATGGTGAAATGGAATTTTTCATACTTGCCTTAGGAAAAAATGGAAATTCAGGTCTCACCGTCATACGGTAGTGAGTTTTGGACCAAGATCTCTAAGTCTAAAGCCTATTTTATTCTTTTTTAACTATCAGGCACCAACTAAATGATTAGTTGATATGAGACTAGCCCCTCCCTTTTCATTTAAATAATGGGAATGAAACAGGCATTTAAGGAAACCTTAAAAAAGAATGGAGCCATCTTTTAAGGTGCTCAAAGTTTGTGCAGACTCTATTTATCAGGCAGTTGAGAGAGAGAGACAGACAGAGAAGTGTCACTGATTCTACACCTTTGAACAAATTACTTTTTTAAGAATAGGGCTTCTCATCTCTAAAGTAAATACCATATCTGATTTGTATGTGGTAGGTAATGGACTTGGCACACATGAAACCTTTGTGAAAATTCTTAAACAGATTTTTTTGTTAGTACCAAATAGACTCTGTGTGTGTGTCTTCTTTTTAAGCAGGTATTGCTTGATGAAAAAAAATGTTTTGGGGTTTAAAAATATTTAGGAGATGTCGTGCTAAACATAGGAAAATAGCTTTTTTATTATAAGATTTCAGGGAATTTCAGAGAATATACTACCAAATAGAAAAGGAGTATATATTGCACTGCTTTATAACTTATTTGGACCCCAAAGCCTCAAGGAACCTGAAGAGCAATAATTTAAAACTATTAATCCGTGGAACACAGTTTATGAAACACTGCCCAGAATATTTTGTTATAGCTGAGTCTTTTTTTTTCCCCCTGAGTATTTTACATCAATGAAAGGCTGGAGGTGTGACTCCTTCAATATTAATTGGTTTTATAACTCATGATAACATAACAAAAGTACCTCCACTAAACGGCTGGTCCCAATCTTCAGGTGGAGAAAGAGCAAATAACAGGAGAATGCTGCCTTGAGAATTCCACCCTATCATAGAATCCCTTTATTTTAGTGCAGCTTCCCGTCTTCTAATATTTGGCTGCAGCAACGGGAGACAGAGGTTTTACTCAACAACCATGTTTCTCAGTTATCACTAGATGTATTAGAGGAGAATCTTGTTAAAATGCAAATGTTAACTTGTTTAGTCTTGGGGTGGCTCTGAGATCTGCATTTCAGACAGGCTCTTGGGCGACCTCTGTAGCTGCTGCCGGAGTACCAAGGCTCTGAGACTGCCTCTTCGCGATCACACTGTGCCTCGCTATCAGGATTTCCACGTCCCCCGCCCCCCCAAGTGGCTATTTTTAGGGACGAAGGAATGTATTATAGAAAGGAGAAACATTTTCTAGATTGTGCCCAATTTTACCAAAAGATATAGATTTGCTAATATCTTTGAAAATATACACAGAGTGGAGTCTCAAAACTGGTAATGCATGAGAGTGGTACCAAAGCTGAAGCCGTTCCCCTTCTGAGATGCCATTTTAGGTTAAACGGGACGTAGGAAGGTGGGGGAGGCTTGTGCGCGTGTGATTGTGTGTCTGTGTAATTGCATATATATATGTAAAACAACACACACATATATAGTAATTGTTTATTATGAAAGATCTCAGTAAGGTGGTATTTTCCTCATAAGCACTCGTCTAAAACACACTAGAACTAGGTATTAGAGAAATGTCAACTAATTTTTGAGTGTGTAGAAGATCTATTTGTTGCCATTGGAGATACTAGTCTTCCATTTGTATGTAAAGTGGTTATTGATAACACACTTAGGTATGACAAAAAGTGAAAAATTAAGGAAAAAATTAAATGCCCGAAATGCAACATCATATTGAATTTTATAGATAAATCTATTTCTAAAATATCAGTTATGATTCATCATTTATTTACTTACAGTGCTAGAAAGTTTATTGCCAGTGAACTCTTCTCTGAGTAGAATATCTAACAAGATAAAATTCAGCTTGCTTTTCTCTGCTTTCCTAAGATACTTCACCAGAATTTTCCCTCAGTCACAGCAGCAGAAAATATAAACATCTTACCTAAAACTATTAAGATGTTAATTTGGCTTGAAGACTTTATGTATAAATTGAAATAACAGATCTTGTCCATACTGGTGATTGTGTGTTAAGTGTGTCAAAACACATCATGATATTGAACAAAAATGTCTGAATAATTATGAAATTAGTAGTCTTTATAATGAACATGATCTTTCAGATCATAACAATTCTCTAAAAATAAATCATGTCTGAATCTCTAAAATATTAATTAACTTTATATTTCCAGTTGGGGAAAAACACCTCTCTAAACCCTTTTATTTTTATTTTGATAGCCATGCTTTTTCTCATATAGGATGTAAGAACACGTGTTTTATATTTGGTATATAGCCTTAATCCTACCACTTAAATCATGTTCCAGAAATTGACAATTATTCTTTAATGTTGGCGGAGAGATAGTTATATTAAAAAATAAGTCAATTTTCTTGTACTTTACACTTTTTTTTTTGTCTTTTGTCATTTTAGAGCCGCACCCGCGGCATATGGAGGTTCCCAGGCTAGGGGTCTAACAGGAGCTGTAGCTACCGGCCTCCCACAGCCACAGCAACGCGGGATCCGAGCCGCGTCTGCAGCCTACACCACAGCTCACGGCAACGCCGGACCGTCAACCCACTGATCAAGGTCAGGGATCGAACACACAACCTCATGGTTCCTAGTCGGATTCGTTAACTGCTGCGCCATGACGGGAACTCCTACATTTTACTTTTTAAAGCTAATAATTTCTCACATCCTTGGAAAGTCTTTAGCAGTGTTAATTTGCACTACTCTATTGCAACTGATGAAACAGAATTTCATTAATTTTGTTATTGCAGAAAAACACACTAAGAAGAAATGGATGCAAATGGAAAAAAGAATACAAACTTTCTTTTTAAGCATGCTCTTTGTTTGAAGTTTTCATTCTTAAGTATAATGTACCTTTTTTATAATCTGAAATTTTAAAATTAATGAAATTGTTTTACCTATTGTAACCTATGTATATGTAAAGGTTGGAAAATAATAACTAATGACATTGTTTGGTTTTGAAAATTCAAACTGGAATGTAAGATTGAGAAGTCAAGACCAATTCAAATTCCAAAGAAACACACAATGGTGCTACATTAAACTTATCTTTCTATTTTCATGTGTTATTGTTAGGGTCATTTAAAATAGCTCAGTATTTCCCAGCCCTGGCTGCAGTTAGAATCGCCTAGAACAAACAAACAAACAAACAAAAAAAAAGAGCCCAGCCCTCACTCCACAGCAATTAAATCTGAACCTCTGGGTGGGTGCCCCGGTGTAAATTAAGCTTCAAAGCCCACAGGTGACTTAATGTGCAGTTTGGGCTGAGAATCACAGTTAATGTTTAATTGTATAAGTATTTGCATCAATCATGTTTAAATATTCTCAAAATATTATAAAAATGTTTCCTTGAAGCAGAAAAGATGTATAGGAACAGCAAAGACAGAGAATTTCTTATTTTCAGGTGAGTCTGGTTAGTCACCTAAATGGTTTTCTTCCCAGTTAATGAAGACAAATATATATTGGTCAAATAAAAGTCTACTGAATTATCGAATCATTTTTCATTATTTGATTCATAGAACAAAAACCCTTGCTGAGAATATCTAGTTTTCTATCACATTTTCAGGATCCATGAAATAGAAGTCAGTTATTAATTTTAAATCATACATAATTCACAGATAAGTATCAGGTATTATTTCCATGGAACAAATCCTCTTCGAGTTTTCCCTGGAAATTTTAATATTACCAGACCGTATATCTACCTGGTTTTATGCACAGTGTCACAGCTATTCAAAAATCTACTCATTGTAAAAGTGAATTGCCTGTAATTCCAGAGAATAAAGTTGTAAGTCGATGAAGGATAGTCTTTATTTTATTATTGAAAATGCAAAATAGGTAGTAAATCGAGTTTCTTCAACAGAACTCCCCGCTTATACTTAGCGTCTGTTGGCCACTCGATTCACCTTCTTCTTTGTATGTTTTAGTAAACAATTCATACGGATGCCTCGAAGTTTCTCTAAGCAGGAATAGCATGGAGGACTCCACGGAAGGTAAGAGAAAAATCAGGGCTCATTCATGAGAAACAACCACTTATGTTGGGTTCTCATATGTACCAGTCTTCTTCAATGGTCAGCAATAATATATAGAATTAACTCATCCAAATTACCTAGCTATTTAACACATAACTTTCATGAACAGTAGTGACTCTTCCTAGCACATCTTTAGAAGGCTGCATCTAAGAATAGGGAGAAGAATTCCATGATGTGTTATTGATGTCTGCTATGGTCAGGGAAAAATACACAGAGAGTATTTATGATCTTGCAATTTAGATGCCATCCTCTTTTTTTAATACAAATACTGACACATAGTTTAGAATAATCTAGAACCCTAACTCCTTTTTGATGATAGCTACTTCAGTTATGCTGGGATAAAAAATATTTTACAAGGAAAGGAGAAAAATTATTTATATCATTCATCCCACTGCTTTCTCATGTTTGCTTTATATTACTCATTGGGTCATGTTTAGAGAGATTGTCTTTCCTGTTGTTTTCACAGAGCTACACCCAAGCTCTTCTCTGTTCACTTTTCCTCCATCTGACCACATCCCTGACCAGTCTCCCTCAGGTCCAGGCTAAATTCTATCTACTCTCATAGAAATGCAAGATCTCATCTCCCTTCATTCTTTTCCCAACTATCAGTCTCACTCTCAGTCTCCCTCTTACATTTAATCTTAGCCTTACTCGTTTTCCCCTTTTGTTTCTGCGTTTCAAAAAGTCATTTCTATCTTACATGATGTTTTGTTCCTCCGCAAATCAGCAGCATCATCTCTCACTCAGTCTAGAGATTTACTCATCAGCCAGTCCTTTTTGCTGTTTCCCTTCTCTGTCTCAGCATTCTCAGACACACTTTTGTCTTAGTCCTCAGCCACATTTTTTTTTTCTCTATGTCATTTCCATGCATCCATCTCTGGACTTCTTCACTTATCCTTTTGAGCCATCTATTTTGGTACAGTGTAAATTCACCGAATTGCAGACCTGAAACGACACAGGAATTCGTTTAGTTCAATCCCTCACTCCGCAGATAAGTAAACTGAGGACAGCGGAGGACAGGTGATTGTTCAGTGTCACACCTCATTCATGCTGGAGCTAATTCTTGGACCAGGGTTTCCTGATGAGCATATTTTCTACTATGATATCTTTTAAAATAATTTGCCGGCTAAGCCTTCCTACTGCAGTACGTCTGCCACACGTGTGATCTAGTTTCTCCTCTCTTCCTAGAGTATTTCAGGATCCTTTGGTTTTAAGTAGGAGAACCGTAACTCAAATTTGCTTAAGCTAAACAAATAAAAAACATCAAATATCTTAAAGGGATTTACTGAGTCACATAATAATGGAGGAAAAGGGTGAGGCCCAGGCTAACTGGGAACCAGGGCAATGAACACAGCAAACACTTTCTCTGTATCCTATCTTTTCTGTTTTTCCCCATGTGCTTGCTTGCTTCCTTTTTTTTTTTTTTTTTTTTTCCCTGCTGAGAAGCAGTATCTTGCTGTGGTTGTGTCTCCAGACTTTGAATCTAGGCTGCCTGAGTTAAAACCCTGCTTCTCTACTTTCTAGTCTTGTGATGATGAGCTCAGTGCACTCCTCTGTAAAAAGATGATAGTAAAACCTGCTGAATAGGGTTTCTGAGGTGATAGAGCCAAAATCAAAAGTCATTAAAGTGTTTAGAAGAGTGCCTTACACATAATACAAGCTTAAGAATTTTTTTCCCCTTCTCACTGTTGTAACAAGACAGTCTCTTTTTTGGAGAGAGAGTCATGTTTGACAGCAGCTTTGGACTTTCAATCAAATAGCTCTGTGAGACTATGAAAGGGCATTTTGGTTAGAAAAATCACAAGGAAGGATTCCTTTTCACCATGCTTGGTTCTTACACCTTACCGCGGACAGATTTTGCCCAGGGGATTGAGTGCCATGATGCGAGTGGCCTTTACTGTTCATAACTCCAAGGAGGGCAGCAAAGTCTTACCAGGGGGACTCTGCATAGCCACACTTGAGTAGAACCCGTCTACACTGCTGTCTTACTGGTCCTCTGAGACACCAGCCTTGCAGACTTCACCCTTTCACATCTCAACACTGCATTCACCTCTGACTGACCATAACTGCTTATCTCTGCTCAGTTCCAGCTCTATCTCACCAGGATAATGCTCATCGCAAGCACCCATCAAACCCGTATTTCAGTCAGTATTCCAAAGTGGCACATTTCCATGAGTTACAATTAATACCTCTCCTCTCCTTAATAAGCCTTGATGGTGAACATTAGAAAACCCGAAGTGAATGTTCGGATCTCCTCACTCTTCTCTCAGATCAAGGTCCTGAATTTCACTCTGTAGGTCTGAAAACTTCAAGTAGAAAAAAAATATCACTTTCGCTAAACGCTTACATGTCCTTGAAAAGATAATTAAATTGGTTTTGATGAAAACACTTTTCAAAAAAAAAAAGGGGGGGTAGAAAGGAAAACACTATTAGGTTTAATCCAGGATTAGCAAGAGATATCCAGAAAAGCCGTTATTCTCAGCAAGCCTGAAGTCTTAGAGCGGAGGGGTGCACCCCGCCACTGTCTGCCACCTACATCTAAATAGAAGGGTGGTTACACCGCAAAAGAGCGCGGCCGCCAGTCAGAGGCAGTGCTCAGGGAGAACTGCAGGGACTTTTCCCAAGTGTGTGGTGAAGACGCCCAAGGTGTCTGCTTCTTACAGCCTCTGCCCGACCAGCGCCGGCCGCACCTGCACCCAATGAACAGGGCCGGCCTTCCAGCGCGCGGGCCCCAGGCCCCGGCAATTGCCGCTCCGATTAAAGGGGCGGGGCGGGAGCGCCCCACTGGTTCCCCTGGTAACGAATGAGCCAATCCGACGTCCGTCCGTCAATTCCCGGTAAGCGGGCGTTTCCCTTCCGCTCGGGGCCCACCTTCCGCCGCACACGCAGGGGAGCTGCTGGTCCCGGACCCTGCTTCGAACCGCGAAGACCCCCGGTCGGGTTCACGGCTGACGTCCCGTCGCTGACTCCGGGCCCTGAGGTCTCAGAGCCGGCACGCACAGGCCTTGGGGCGCAGGCCAATGCCAAGGTATGTCTTGCACCAAAGGCGTTTTTATCTGAGTACGAATTGCTGCTTTTATCTTCCAGCACGCACACAACTGTTGGAAGGAAAATGAAGTGAAATATATATATAGTCAAGTCTAGCAAACAGAAGTGAATCCTGTCAGTTTCCCCCCAGTTTCAGGAAGGAGAAAGGTGTTTGCAACCTGCTCTGGGGTCTCGCACGTTCTCAGTTAAGGAGATCAACCCCTCGCAGAAAACCGGGGGTTGTCCAGCTCCACCAAAAGAGTGGCGGAAGTGGGAAGCCATTGCAGTCCTGCCTCTTCTGCTCAGTGATCCATCTGTAAAGTGGCATGTTAGTTATTAGCGTCTTTAGTTTTAAGTGAAAGTGGTTATTGAGATTTGGGTGAATAAATATCTAGAAGTGCTACTAAATTTTGATTTTTCTTCTGAAGCGTTCCCAGAAATATGGAAAGCCGAACAAAAATAAAAGCTAATTGAGTGATATTATTAAAAAAAAATAGTTTAAAGTATTCCCAAAGCTGAGATGCATCAAAAAAATTTATTATGTCCAATAGGCTTAGTTTAAAACAAGCTACAGGGGAGACCATCATAAGAAAATGATACCAATCTTTAATTAGAATAATTAAAGTCTAATTGTGATCTAATTACAGATAAGATTACATTTTGCCAAGTGTAAAAATAGAGTTCAACTGAGTGGTAATGCTTTGTTGAATGTTTGCTAGATTTGAAAAGCCTGGATTTTGGAATTGTGGAGCTTGACTACCAAAAATGGCTGATTCCTTTATCTACACCGGCTTTGCATTAAAGCACTTGCATAATCTTAGGACAGTAAAGCTGATAGAAGGTTCAGCCATTTCTTGTCATGCTACATGAATACTAACATCAGACAAAATCAACATATACATTCAGTTTTCTCAGAGGAATAACAACTTCAAGAACAAACCAAAATACTGAGGATTAAATCACACTTGGGGCTTATATCATCACATGCCCAAAGTGTTTGAAAATGCTTTCAAGAGAAGGGAGTGCTTAAAGGGATTATAACTCTCAAGACTATTATAACTAAGTGTATTGTGCTACAAATAAATCCTAATGTGACTGTTACAGAAAATAGGTGCTGTAAAGGCCATCCTTTAGAGGGAAAATACAAGCTGTCTATGCAAACAATAAAACCTTTTTGATTAAAAGAGCTGAAGCTCTGATGTCTCCAGGGTTTTAGAATGCTATTCAGCAATTATGTCCCTATTGAGATTTAATTATCCCGTTAGATATTTATTTACTGCTCCATGTTAAGTTACAGTACGCCATTAGAGTCGGTGGACTAATAGACACATAACTGCTGCTAGACAGAAACAGCTTAGCTAAATAATTATTTCCAGTTATTTCACAAACATTTAACACTATGCCCAGAACAATTCCCTGCCCCAAACAGACATTTAAATATATTTTTTTTTTTGAAATGAGAGGATGGATGACCTGACATGTATTTTATTTGGCTGCTATTGTCTGATCTCCTTTGCAATAAGCCTTATAGCGATCTCCTTAGAACTTTAAGTTGAACCTTAGTCTGCGCTAAGCAGGCGTGGGGAAGGAAAGTAACACAGAGAAATGGAAACATGTAGAGGACTACTTACAAATAACAGGGACTTTTTAAACACATCGTGCTTGTCTCCTCTACCGAAAGCTACCGTAGGTCGGCGAGAGGATGTTTCTTGCTATAACAACTGAGATGCCAAGGACGAGAGGTAAAGCCTGTGAATACCTGTTTCCATTTTGCAGTTCTTCAAAAGAAAAGGAAAAAATAATGATCTACTGATCCTCCAGTAAGCTTAGCGGTTCCCCAGTAAATGAGTGTTTACATTACAGCTCTTATTCAAGAGTGTTTGGAAAAATTTTCAAGCCTTCCAGATAATCTCTATCGTGATGACATTTCTGCAGCAATGAATGTAAGGAACCTAGGTTCTCAATCACGTTCTGTTATTGAATTTATTTATTTATTTATTTATTTATTTATTGCTTTAATTTGGAAGAAGGTATCGGAGAAGAGTGGCAGAATGGACTCACTCTTTGGTTAATAAACCACTGCATGTTGCCTTGACCCTCTTACGAGAGGTGGAGTAGTTCTTTGTGGGGAACAAACACAGTATAGACTGAAGCTATTGCTGGAACACAACCACGCCCCTTCATTTGGTGTCATCTCTGGCTGCTTTTGAGTGACAGAGGTCGAGTTGAATAATTGCACAGAGATCTTATGGCAGGCAAGCTTAAAATATTGAGTCTCTAGCCCTTTTAAAAAAAGATTGTCAGAGTTCCCGTTGTGGCTCAGCGGTAGCGAACCCAACCAGTAACCACGAGGATGCAGGTTTGATCCCTGGCCTCACTCAGTGGGTTAAAGGATCTGGGGTTGCTGTGAGCTGCGGTGTAGGTCACAGACAAGGCTCAGAGCTGGCGTGGCTGTGGCTGTGGCGCAGGCTCCAGCTCAACCCCTACCCAGGGAACTTCCCTATGCACATTTGCAGGTTTTGCAGTTTTGTAGTTAAGGGTACACATTCCAGAACCAGAAACCAGTCTTCAAATTTTGGATTATTTGTGGTTTAGGCAAATTACTCAACATTTCAATGCCTCCGTTTCCTCATCTGCAAAACAAAAGTAATACTTTTCCCTACCTCACAGGACTGTTATAAGAACTAAATGAGTTAATCTATGAAAAGCACCTAGAACTTGCCATACCACTGTATGCCCGATACACTAAAGTGTGTAAATACTAAACTATTGTTACTATTACTAACAAAACCCTGATATTATGTTACTGTTGCAGTTGGTTCATTCAAACTGCACTTTAACCCAGTTAATTCCAAGTCAAGTTAACTCATCTTTTCTTGTAGCTGGAAGTGATAAATGAGATAGAGATGGAAATTACTGATGCTGCTTCTAAGAATTCCCCTTAAAGGGGGTTGCCTTCGCTGGGCACCGTGTCCTTTATCCTTCTTCCTTTTCCTCCGTATTCTTGTTGGAATACTGCAATGGTGGTTGGAACTCTAGCAGCCATTTTTGACCATTAGGCAACCTTGAAAAAGAAGGTGGAGCAAGAGCTTGAAGGAGCTTAAGTCCCTGCTGACCAAGCAGCTTCTGTATATCCCTGAATTATCCACCTTCAGACCTCTTTCACCTGGGCAAAAATAAATCAATCTAATTTCAGTCACTGTTACCTAGACATTTCTGTCACTTGTGGCTAAATATAATTCCCATCAGATAGAGCAGTGAATCGATTAAAATTTTTATTTTCTTTTTTTGACGGAGGTGCCTTGTTATTATTATTTTTTTTAATAAGGAAAGAAAGAGTGATGGGCTTTTACATTTTAACATTAAACTACAACTTTGCATCCAGGTCTCATTTTCGACTGCATAAAACAGGACGACTCCCATTTAATTCTAATCTCTTCATGGATTATATATATTATTGTGGGGACATTTTCGATATCGTTTAGCTCCAGCACAGCACAAATTTCTCATTACGAGTCTACAGTTATCAGAAGAGTTTCCTCTCAAGGTTGTAATCATTATGAAAATGGCAGTGAAGGATTTAGTCAAAAGATTGTGAAGTATGCTTCAATTAAACCCCAATGGCAACACATATCTTTCTTTTCCGTCTTGACTCATGCATCAGAGCTGTCTGTATCAACACTTAACTACTCAATTAAAAACTAGCACTAGATAAGGCTTAGCGAGGGCGGCAATGGCACACCCCCCCCATGAGATGGCTGTTTAACAGATGCTGCAGTTTCCTTTTAGGGGGTGATACTCAGGTATGTGGCTTAACTATTCCCTTGATAAGGTTTTCACAAAAGTTGTGTGAGGCGTAACTCCCTATGCAAGTAAGACAGGACGCGCGTGACTAGCATGATATAATCACTTATAGATGATGAGCAGTTGGCTGGTAAAATGACTCAAGTGTTGCTCAGATGGATCTTTCTGGATGTTTGTACACTCTCTGCCTTTTCCCACCCACATACAGTATCCCTGTCACTTGAAATTAAGAGGACCAAACAGGAAGGGTATAATTAGGGGTAGTGGCAGGTAAAAAAAAAAAAAAAAAAGGAAAAACTGGTTTCAGCAAGTGGTTACAAGGAAAAAAGATTGATTAGAGAGGCAGACACATAAGTATTTAAAAATGACTCAAGGTTTAATTTGAAAGGTCCTCAAGCAGATAACTGCCAATGGATAGCCAAGCTAAGGCTTTCCCTTTCTGAAAATGGTCAGACTTCCAAATTCGAGGAGGACAACCGCAGGTGTCTTTCAATAAGTATTTTTTCATGTTGAAAACAATGCAAACTCGTAAGTCACAACAAAATAACTACATAAGAGAAATACCCAAAGCTGGCATTGCAAAAACATGAGAAATGTCTGATGGCCTCTCTCATCTTACCTGGTGTCGAAAAGTCCTTACCTGGACCTCAGAGATAAGGCACCCAGTCCCCTCTGATCCCATCTCCTGTGCTCTTCCTTCATTCTGTCCCCCAGGGCGCACTGTGATCCAGGCTAGTCCTCAAAGATGGACAGTGTGTCCTTGCAAAGCGCCGTGTAATTGCTGTTCCCTCTGCGGGGCTGCTTCCCAAGAAAACCCCTCCCGCTGCTTCCCACGTCCCCCAGGGGCTTGTGCTGGCCGTCCTGCCTAAAAACGCCGCAGCCTCCCCTCTCACCCCTTTGCTTATTTTTTTTTCTCGTGACATACTATAATTTTTGCTTACTTTTGTGGCATATTACCTGTCTGTCCAGATTTTATTTCCATGGGGATAGCGATTTATGTCTGTGTCACCCACTGGCGTAGTCCCAGGACCTGGAATAACATACTGCACAGAGCAGGCACCGAATAGATTTGCCGCTGACAGCAATTTGGTGTGTGTTCTTCTAAAAGCTCTGGGATATGTCAGTGTGTATGTGCGCCTGTGTGTACATTCACACATGTACGCATATGTTTACATGCATATGTATCACGCTTTAGATAGTTGCGTATTTTTTTACTGACACTTATTCAGATTTAATATGTCACTTAGAAATTGCTTTCTGCAAATGGCTTTTTTTTTTTTTACATTGTCAGTAGTTCAATAAGAGTCTTTGCAATACATTTGTGTTTCTATTATCTTTTTATAGCAGTAAGTTTTTCAGTCAGGTTCACTCTCCAATTTAATTCTAGCTTTATGGTGTTCTTTTACACATACTCTTTACACTCGTGTTAGTGTGTCTGTAAATGAACTCTTAGATGTTGAATTGCCAAGTCAAAGATATATGTATTTTAAACTTATGGACTATTTTAAACATATATTAAAATAGATAAACATAAGCACCCCACGGACTTACCATCCTTCAGTGTCATCAACAATTGGCCAGCGTTTTTTCATCTATATCCGTATCCATCACTCCCCTTCCCATTTTATTTTGAAGGAAATATTTTTTACTTTCCTTTTAAGCAAATCGTGTCATCCTACATGCTTTTCAATATGTCTCTTTAAGAGATGATGGTTTTAACTTAAACACAACTATGATATCATTTTCACGCCTTGAAATTAAAAATAATTCTTTTAAAATTCTCAAATACCTAGCAGTGTTTGTATTTTCAATTTTTGCCAATAGTTTGTTGAAATCAGGAATCAGATTGTCACTCTCTGGGACTAATTAAGTCTTTAACCACCCCCCACCTCCCCTTTTGCCCTTTTGTGTGTGTGTGTGTGTGTGTGTGTGTGTGTGTGTGTGTGTGTTTTGTTGTTGTTACTAAACCATGTTGCTAGTAAGCCCTGTTACTTGTTTTGTGGAGTTCACAATAACCCGGATTTTACCTGATGCTTCACAGTGATGTCTTTGGCCGGGTTCCCCCTCTTTCTCCGTTTCCCCTACAGTGAGAGCCGTATCCAAAAGCTTGAGTGGATTCAGGTACAACGGCTTAAGCAGAATTGCTTCATAGCTGATGTTTTCTCCTATCAGGAAGCAAATAATGTCTGGTTGTGTCTCTTTATATGATATTGGTAGCCATTGATAATCTCGTCAATATTCACGTCAGTATCTGTCCAGTCATATCCACTACCTGAGGCTCATTTCCCTTGTGGATTTCTCGAGAGGTGGGATGAGAACAGTATTTGCTGAGTAGTAAGCAATAAAGTCACAAACTTTTAAAATATCTATGAGATCACTTTAACTTTAATAAAGTTACTGCTACTTAAAAGGTTGTTGGCAGGAAAAAAAAAATCATTGAAGCAAATTTGCTTTTCTTGAGTGTGTGATATACGATGAATGTGCTACTCCCGTGTCTTTTGTCGCAAGATGTGAATCTGATTGTCTTCTCCTGGCAGATAACTTGGTCTTTTTGCCTTAATGTTCTCAGGACTTGTAAAAATTTTTCTTCACATTTCTGGGATCTTATTAAACTATATCCTCAGTGTTGGCGATTCTGGGTCAGATTTTCAGTATGCCTATGTTTTCAATATTTTTTTAAATTTTAGGATAGTTTTCCTGAATTTTAATTTTTAGTGTTTTTTCTGTTTCTTAGAATCAGTTTTCTCATTGTTGGGGACATCTGCTATGCAGATATTGGAGCTTATTTCTCTTCTATTTCATTCAGTTGGTTTCTTCTTCAGGGATTACTATTATAGATATATTGTAACTTATTTACCCATATCTTTATCTGTCTTTTCCTCAGAATTTTTCATTGCTTTCTTCACTTTTTGTTTTTATAGTTTTCTTCTTCTCTTTATACTTCTTTTAAGAAATTATTGAGTTTAATGGCTTACATATTCTTTACAATTATTTTTCATTACCGGATTTCCTTTTTATTTTATTTCTAGTTTTTTGAGCTCAATCACCTTGTCTAAATTTTTAAAATTCTGATCTATATTGTTTTTATAACTTCTATAATTTTATTATTTCTTTTCGTATATTTTAAAAATTTAGGTTATGAGTTTCATCGTTTTTGAGCATATCTGTCCAGCTTTCATGTCTGTAGGAAGTTCTGCTCCACATTCTTTTCTTACTTCCACAAACTTTGTATGGGTCTCAAACCAGTCACTTTCTGTAGCCCACTTCTATCTGAAAACAGTTTCCCTGAATTTTTAGAAAGGAGAGGTGGGTCAGTATAGCTTTTTTATTTAGCTTCATAGTTCTAGGGATCCTTCTTGTTTTCATAAAGTGTTAAAAAATATGATTTTATATTTTCTGAGCTTTGCTGATCTGGTACCTATCCTCTGTTTTTACCCGAACCTTCTCTTTTCCTGTATTGTCCAGGTCTTGCTCAGCTTGGATTCTGCTGCCAACAATTTGTTCCCATTGTGGGACTCTGTCCTAGGTGGGAGCTCTGACTGCTTAGTGTCAAGTGTCCACAGAGCTCATACTACTTCATGCTGTCACACTACCAGGCAACTCTTGCACCCAAGAATTAGAACATGCCAAAACTCTTCCACTTTCAGATCCTGTGTTTTCTGGCGAAAATCAGTTGGAATTTGGGGTTCTCCTCCTATCTGGTCATTCGAGTCCCATTTGCTCCACTCTTAACTCTCCAATGGTTGCTGTGAATTGCAGTTTTATAACTAATGGTGGTCTGCCCTCATCTGCTTGTATTTCGGAGTCCATGGAGGTGCCGTGCGGCTTTATCGTAGTTGCTAGCTGTGAGGTTTTGGTTTCTGCTATGCAGTTTCTGCACCTCCTTTGGATTTTGGAAGATCCCACTTTATATCACTACAACCGTTGTTTCAGAATATTCTAGAAAAGATGGTGTGTGAGTTTTAAATTTTGATAGGGACAAATTTCCCTTGAAAAAGTCTTAGTCGTTGCACTCTCACGTACAGCTTACGAGAGAGGTGTTTTTTTTTTTTTTATTTTTTCCCATCCCGTGGCAAACATTAGATATTATTACTTTGTGTCTTTGGCAGTCTAACAGGTGAATAGCTGTCATTGTTTGGTGTTGCCTTTCATGAATGCAATTAAGAAGAAGGGGTAATTTGAGCTATTTCTATAGATATACTGGGCAATCATGTATGTTTTCCTATGAACTCACATTCTATATCCTTTGAACCTATTACTGACAGGTTTCTGGTCTTGTTAGTATTGATTTATTATTTTAATTACTAATAAACTAATATTTTTAGAGAATTTTAATATAGTAATTCATATGTGTCCTAAGCATTCTGTGTCATTTATTTTTCATAAACATCCTGTTGTTTAAACACTGTTATCCAAATATGCTATTTTCTTCAGTGATTTGAAGTCCCACATTTATCACTCTTAAATTACGAAACTGTACTTAGATTGATTAATGTGCCTTTAATTCTAGTTCACTAAACTGCCTACTCTTTTTTTTAACACCCATTTAAAATTATCTTTACAATATATATTTTATATCTGTAAGGGTTCTGTTCCTCTAAATACCTCTTTCTTAATTTGTTTTCTTTAAATGAAATTTAATTGTAACTTTTACTTTCGAAGGAAGTAAGTGGCTTGTCTGAAGACACATAACTAAGGGTGATTAGGGACAACATTTGAAATAAAATCTGCCTAGATCCAAAATAATGCTCTGTATACATAGTACCTTCTTAAAAAAAATTCATTTGATTCAGCAAGAAAAACAAATCTGTGGTTTGTACTGTGTGCCAGATTCTGTGTTAACTGCTAAGGCTACAAAGATAAATTACTTTGTTTTTGAACTTGAGAGCTTATTGCCTAATATTCTATTGTAATCTTTTTTTATTGCCAATTTCCCTCCAGAAAATCATATATAAATCTTTGTAAAGCCTTTTAAAACTGTAGAAGTAGTCATTTTAAATATCATAAATACATCAGTTAGGCACAGAGACAGTTTCTAAAATAATTTTTGTTTGGATCCTTTTTTTTATGGGAGAAGAATACTTAAAAATATATAAGCAAGGTTTATGTTTTAAAAATAACTAAGTATAATCTCTTCTATAAAGCATTTACTTTAGAGTTTATATATAAAGATCCTAATTCACTCTCCCTAACTCCTCGTCAAAGATCATTTGATGTATTGGAAAACATGGCTTAGGTTTCAAGTGCTGCCTTTTTCTATTAGTTATGTATAACTGCGTAAAATATTACCCTGAGACCTAGTGCCTTAAAACAACAATATTTATTATCCCACAGTTTCAGTAGGTCAGGGATCCATGTGAGGCTAGGCTGGGGGTTCTTTTTCCAGTTAAAGTAGATCAAGATATCATCCAGCACCTCTCATCTCTAGGTTCAACTGACTAAAGGTCCATTTCCAAATTGTTGGCAGGATTTAGAGTCTCAGATTGTCACTGGCTCTTGGTGAGAATTCCTTGAAATTTGGACTTCTCTGTAGAGCAACTCACAGCAGGGTGTCTTGCTTCATCAGAGCAAGCAAGCAAGAAGACAAGAGAACAGTATGCTAGCAAAGGGCAGGCAGATTTGAATTGTGTCTTGGGAGTACCACCCATCACCTTCACTGGGTTCAGTTCACTAAAGCGAGGTCCCTTGGCTCATCCTGTGTACAAATGAAGGTCATCACTAAAGGACATGAATGGCAGCAAGCAGGAGTCATTATGGGTCATCTTAGAAGTTTGCCTACAACCCTCATCTCTGCACTGACTCTGCTATCCTGGCTTGTCTGTAAAATAGAGAGTCGTAGAGAAAAGAAATATTTATAAATTGTTATCAATGACATTAAATCTAGATATTCATGGAATAAAATTTTGTCAATATTTTCTTTATTTTTCCTATTACTAATGACAGCTAATATCTATCTTGGGATAGCCAACCCTTACTGAATGGCCAGTGCCAAACTAAATTTTACACAAAGTTAGTATTCACTAGATGACTAGCACAATCTTAAGAGTTAGGTGATAAATATTTCCCTTTGTTGTATTTGATGAAACAGGGGCACAGAGAATCTAAGTAACTTGTCACATGTCACACAGCTAGTAAAAACCTACCAGCCTATCTCCAGTTCCATGATTAACACCAGTACATTGTAAGCAGAAAATTATGGGATTTTTTTTTTTTTAAGTCTCTCAAAATACCGTGAACTGGAAAATCTTCTACTGCATTGCTAGTCACTGATTTGTAAATCAAAATCATCTTCTGGGTAGGACTTCGGGTGTCTGTTTGGAAAAATATAAAAGCCAGCCGTGAGTTAAAGTTCACATAAATATCACGCAGTAAGGCTTTGCTGCACAGAGATTTTATACACCTGCAGCAGTTATTACCCTGAACCGTGGAAAGACCCGAGCAGACACAAACCGTCTGCAGGTAACTGCCCTGACATCCCTACTTCACTGCTTTTAACAGAAATGAGCTTGTGGTCCTCTGGACGGGTGCGTGAGCGCTGCCTTCGCGAAGATGGAAAGTCGTGTGTCCTTCCTCCCGGCTGAATGGAATGCTTTCGGCAGGAGGGCGCTGTGCGGCTCGAAGGACACGTCCACTTAACTAAGGGAACGGCCTGATTAAAATAAAATAATTTTAAATGGCTTCAGGTGATCCTGTGCCCGTGTCTTAGTGTAGGAGAAAGAGATGGGGTGGTAGAAAGCGGCTGTATAATGGAGCTCCCTGTGCGTATTTGGCATCCATTCCAATACATGTGAGCGCTGACTAGAGAGCCTGCGCTTTTAAACTCTGAGAGGGAATAAAAGCTGAGACAAACCAACACGTGCTCTCGAGAGTCACTTTTGTATTCAGTGAGTTTAAGAAAACTTTAAAACATTTTATAGGAAACAATAAAACCAAACAGCGAACCACAATATTCAGACTCCTTTGCCTATCCAGATGAACGCCTTCAGAGCTCTAGAACCAGTCCACTTCATCATTCAGGCCACTTTATTAATTGAGTATCTGTTGAAAATTCGTTGTATATTCCTGCCGTTCTCTCCTTCATTCAACCAGTGATTTCGCACACCTCGGAAAGGCCGTAAGCAATGTATTCACTGGCCGTTATGTCTTGGTTAAATTTACAGCGCGGGCTTGTGATTGACTGACTGCTACTTTTTTCCACTCACTTTGTCCTGTCATATTTCCCTACCTGGCTGGTGGTAATAGAATGCCATGAAAATTTGGGGGATTCTGCTGATGGATAAGGCCTTTCGGTGCAGAGAAGTGAGTTTACGTGGTTTTCAGAGTTACTTTTCTGGCTGTTTAATTCTTGGTTGCCATGTCGACATAGGAACACCTGCGGGGAGCTCTCCAGCTGTGCATTGCACAACCTCACCTGACATCACGGCACAGAATTTGTGGCCCTGAGGCTGAGCTTGTCCTATGTCCCCAGCAACAAAAATATGTGTGAAGTGGAGAAGAAATAAGTTTTGAAAAGCATAAATTTGTGTGAAATTCTTCCAATCAAAGGTTTAAAACTGTAAGTAGAGGGTATGGTTCTTCTCGATGCTTATCCAAAACAGAAGCTCTGTCCTGTCAGGTATATACCCAGTAATTTACAAGTAAAATTATACACACTTTAAAAAAAAAAACTTACACAACAGTATCTATTAGGTCTCCAGTTTTTCTTTTTTCTTTTTTTTTTTGGTAGGGCACAAATCTGTAGCCTTGTTGCAAATGAATATATCAGCGTATTCAATTTTGTTTTATGCATCTCATATTTGGGGGCATGTTTTAGTATATTTGATGCATTTTTTTCCTTTAAGTTTCAAATGTATGGTTCATACTAAAAGAAAAAAAAAGATTTCCTGCTGATGTGATGTGAAATCAAACACTCATGAATATATTATGAAATATACCATATAATAAGGCTATCAATAATTTGGTCAGTGAGTGTATAATTCTTTAATATAGTTTTCTGCACAAGAAAATTTTAAATGTCCTGAAATCTCATAGCTATATGAAACAAACTTAGATAGTTTTTCTTAATTTTGACAAAAAACTTGAAAAAATTTAAATGATGTCACTAAGTCATAAAGCTGAAACTTTTCTACACTACCAATATTAAAAATACATTTTAATCATATTTTAAAAATCGGAATTACCTTTATATTCTCTTTACTAAAACTTTTCCAAAATTGTTATTATATGAAGAGCAATACAAAAATGCAGCCAAAAAATTTAGGGAAATACTACTATAAAGCTATATCCAAAAAGAAATTTTCTTAAGTTTTGTTTATTTGTTTTGGCTTACGGTGTTTGTGGTATTTATCAAATTTTGAAACTTGTAATTTGTTATGATTCCTTTTGACATTCTAAGTGAATACTAAACTTTATGTCTAATGTCTTATTACCTACCTTTTTAAATCTCTTTTGTTTAGAGAATCCCACATTAAGTAAACCCTTAGATTTCTTACAAAACCTGGATTTGTGCCTATCTCTTCCCTCTGGAATGGTCATTTTTTTTTTTGAATTTTTTAGGGCCATACATGCAGCATAGGGAGGTTCCCAGGCTAGGGGATGAATCTCAGATGTTGCTGGCGGCTGACACCACGGCCACAGCCATGTAGAATCCGAGCTGTGCTTGCGACCTAGACCACAGCTCACAGCAACGCCAGATCCTTAACTCACTGAGCGAGGCCAGGGGTCAAACCTGCATCTTCACGGATACTAGTCAGGGTCATTACCACTGAGTCACAACAGGAACTCTTGGTCATTTATTTTGATTTTTGTCATTAAGAGCATATAAAAGGATATTTCACTTTGGTCCATTTTTGCGCTTCCCTGGTCACTGCTAAAGTTTTAATTGGATATGTGAAATTTTTTTTCTTTGAAAAGTCTCAGTTGCTTTTGACCATTTCTTTTATCATTAGAAGTTTGTCCTTTTTTTGTGAAAATTTTTTATAACATCCTAATATTTTGTTATGTATATTGCAAATGTTTTCTCCCACTTTCTAACATTTTCACTTACATCTTTTGCTTAATACCACTTCTTATTTGTGCTGAGGTTAAATTTATATCTTCTTATTTTTGGTCAGCTTTTTTTTCCCAGATGTATTTTAAGGAGACTTTCATGTCCATAAATCTAAAAACTTTTTTTTTTTAGGGCTGTACCTGTGGCATATGGAGGATCACAGGCTAGGGGTCAAATCGGAGCTATGGCTTCTGGCCTACACCACAGCCACAGCACCCCTAACCCACTGAGTGAGGCCAGGGATCGAACCCGCAACTTCATGGTTCCTAGTTGAATTTGTTTCTGCTGCACCACGACAGGAACTCCTAAATAGGTTTTTCTACCAGCAACTAAAATGTCATTTTTGACATTTGAGTCTTTAAATCTTTGCATTTTATGTTTACATGCGAGATGAAGTGGCTTCAGCTTTATCTTTTTTCTATATGGATAGTCATTTTTTCCCCCAGACATCTTTCCTTTCCCAAATGATGAGAAATGTCACCTCTGCCATAAAAGCGTGTGGCTTTGCTCCTGAGTTCTCTCTCTCAGTTGTCACTTTGTTTAACGTTGCGGTCCTTTTCACTTCTCGCTTATGGTAGCTTTATAATAACTCCTGATAGCTCTTTGGGCAGTTCCTTTCTCTGGCTACCTTTGGCCCTTTACTCTTCCATTATAAGATTTTAGAATCAGTTTATGTTTCATGAATAACCTTGGTATACACTGCAGTTGGACTGGATGTAATCATTATCGGGAGATGTGCTATTTCCCAACATTACCCTTTCTAGCCAGAGACATGGTATGTTGCCCCATACAGTCAGAGGACTTGTAATATCTGTGAACGAAGCTTTTAAGAATTTCCCTTCAGAGTTCCCACTGTGGCACAGCAAGTTAAGGACCCAGCATTGTCTCTGGCAGTGCAGGTTCAATTCCCGGGCTGGTGCAGTGGGTTAAGGATCGGGCCTTGCCGCATCTGTGGCATAGGTCCAGTTTCTGGCCCGGGAATTGCCATGTACGGTGTCTGTGGCCAAAAACTAAAAAAAAAAAAAAAGTAAAAATTTCACAGTCTTTCATAAAGATACTTGATATTATGTGATAATATTATAAATTATAATTTGTATTTTCAGAATGTTCGTTATTGGTAATTAGAAATGTAACTGATACATTTTGTATTATTAGTTAATTAAACATTAATTATACATATAGCCTGTTTACTAAGATATTTGTAGTAATTTATAAACTCTTTTTGGTTTGCTATGTACATTATTATATCTTTCTTTACATTTTTGTCTTTTTTTAAATTTTTTTTATTACACTTGCTAGGACTTCTAATACAATACTGTGTAAAAGGACCAATGCTGTGCTTCCTTGTCTTAGTCCTCATTATAAAGAAAATCTTTCTAATGTTTCCCCTTTCACGATGATATTTACCTTAGGTCTGTCCTCTTTGTAAGACTGAAGATGCTCTAAGTATATTCCTTGTTTACTAATAACATTTATCGTCGTAAGCATTAGATTTTCTTAAACACTTTTTCATCTTTTTCAACCTAAGCAGATGATCGCTTTTCCCCCATTCATCGGTTAATGTGTTGAACTAACAGTATGCATTTGAAAATACTGATATAATCTCACATAAGTGGGATACCATTTTGGCCAACATATATTATTTGAAAAATGCATTTGGATTCTATTTGCTAATATTTTGTTTAGGCTGTTACGTCTATATTAATGACTAAAATGTTTCATAATTTTCCTTTCTTGTATTCTCTGGGTTTAATATCAGGCACATCCATGGATGGTAAAATGAGTTTGGAGGATTTTCTCTTTTTCTGTTGTCTGTAATATTTGGCATCATCTGTTCCTTGAAGACTTGAGAGAATTCTCCTATCTTTTGGAGTCTGTTTTTACTGTTAAAAAGTTAACTATCTAGTTTTCACTCCTTTGAAAACAACTTGTCTTATTCTCAGTCTCACTTTAATATTTTATTTTAGGTTTTCTGTCTACAGATTCATGAAAAAGTTTCTGTGTATAGATTTTTTTATTTTATAAATGATACATGATTTCTTGACCCTTGTTTGGCATCTTACATTAGTTAAAGAATATTCTTTTTTTTTTTTTTTTGTCCTTTTGCCTTTTATCTAGAGCCGCACCCACAGCATATGGAGGTTCCCAGGCTAGGGGTCTAA
>PVHT020000886.1:26080982-26187716 GCA_004024745.2 Catagonus wagneri | reverse complement strand
CGGGATCTTAGCCTTGTCTGCAACCTACACCACAGCTCACGGCAACGCCGGATCCTTAACCCACTGAGCAAGGCCAGGGATTGAACCCGCAACCTCATGGTTCTTAGTCGGATTCGTTAACCACTGCGCCACGAAGGGAACTCCAAGTTAAAGAATATTCTTAATCATACCTTTTTTTTACAAAGTAATTCCTTTCTATGTGGATCAGTAATTAAATTATGTTAGACTTTCTCAGTTATTTTCACCATCTGTTAACCTATTTCCTGGTTTCTGCATTTTTCTTTGTGCTATATTCTGTGTATTTCCTTCTTACCTATCTTCCATTGTACTGTTTCCCTCTATTGTGTCTAATTTGATGTGATAACCATTCACTGAGCTTTTATTTCCAATTTTCATATTTAAAATTTCTGGAAGTTCTTTTTTTTTTTGGATGCTTGTTTTCTTTATTGTTTCCTGTTCCCTGAAGATAGATTCATATTAATGTTTTGTTTATTTAATTCTAGCCAGTATAATTACTTTTTATGCTAATAATGTGAATATTTGATGAATTTGTGGTCTATTTCTGTGGTCTGCTTTTTTTTCCCCCTTTTTGCTGGTTCTACCATATAGAATCTTATTTCCTCAAATACTTGTTGATTTATTTTTTCTTAGAATTGCTTACATGTGGGAGGCAAATTATCCATGAGAATTCTTTGAATTCTAAGATGAAGTTTTGCTCCTCTAGAGGAGATTTTTCACCCGTATCCCTGGAAGAACCAGCAATGTCCATCAACTTTACCATAAATTTATGACAAGTTTTTAATATATGAGCTGTACAATGTGAATTTGGTGCTGCAAATTCACCTTGGGCCCAGTGTGAGTTAACTCCTTTACAGCCAACTCTGTGTTACAGATTTGCTCCTGGAATTTAACGTTGATGATTTATTCAGACAATATTATTGGTTGTGTTTAGGTTTTAACAACCATATTTGGAGTTTGCACTGCAGTTGGTCTAAACACTTGAGAAATAGTGAATGTGCTGTTGTTTCTTCAGACCCTGGTCTGTAATAGCTATAACACCTGTGTCCCTGAGATGATCTGATGGCTACGAATGTGCGAATTCAGTTTAAGATTAAGGTTAGATGGGCTTATTGGCTATTCAATTATGGAATTCATCATTGAATGTTTACAGGAAGTTGATTTGGCCGGAGCCCAAAATGTGGAGATGTTTTTATGGCATTGCTTATTTGTAAACATTTTGCTTAATCAGGCTAAACTTTTAAGCTGTTAAATATGAATATATACTATGAATAATGTGAGCACCAGAGTATTTTGAAATACCTTTATCTAAAAGAAATACCATTCTGGTGCCTTTGTTAGCAATCAACATATGTAGTTAATGTAAGGTTTTTCATCATCGTGATTAACTACTGAGCTTCTGAAAGGAGAAATGCATACATTTTTAAAAAGCAGTTTGCTTAGCTTATGGAAATATAATATTCAGTTAATAGATTTTTCTATCATTGCACATCTGTACATTTAATGATTGCTATCTTCATTTATTTAAAACCAAATTCTAAAGCAACAGATGCACGGAAATTATATATTTGATGATAAAATTCATTACAACAATGTGCATATGTGTAATGTATATTATCATATGCATACTCGGGCCTGCTTAGTACTTCACATAAATGAGGCGGCTGGGATAATGATTCCTAGGCTCACGTGCTTTTAGATGCATAGAGATAAAAGCACATTACACTTCAGAGTATAAAGTTAGTACTCCTTAGGTCGTATGAAATGGAAACACTCAGCTTGGGCAAAAAGGTAATTTATTGGGGCAGCAATGTATCTGGGCCTCAGAAATAGAATGGGAACATTCTGAAGAATCCATTACATTACTCTCTTGGGAGCTCTTATGTCTATTTTTTTTTTCTGAATGTCATGCTTTATTTTTCTCCTTCATCTCAAGATAGCTTTTGTCTTTCCTGTCCCCTAGATAGAAAATGACCACCAACAGTACAGTAGCTCTAGAATTTATGTAAAGTGATGAGGTCATTGAGAAATACTAATTTGACTCTTCCTGGGTCTCTGGTCTCAATACTTGACAATGAGCTGACTGGTTGAGCTCAGCGCTCCCCCCGGGGGTGTGAATCAAGTGGAGTCTTGATGGCTTCCACTGTACCGCTGCTGATGCAGAGAAAAGAGAATATTCCTGGAAAAGAGATGCTGGACAGTTTAGTAGTGTCTCACGTATTTGGCCGGAGGCTGCATTCCCCACCCCTTGCCATTCAAACTGTGGCCAATGAAATAACAAAGGTAGAATCACCAGCGAGCTTGTTAGAAATTTAGAATCCCAGCCGCGTCCTATCTCTTATGAACTGACATTTAGCAAGATCCTCAGGTGATTTGCATGCAGGTTAAAAATTAAAATGCGGTTCTGGTCTTGTAAAAAGTCAGGATCAGGTGCATGAAAATTGATTTTATTTCAAGGTAACTTTTACTCCTAACCAGACATAACCCTTGAGCTTCTTGAGTTAAACTTTTATATCCTGGAAAAATCCCCATCAACTGATACACATATATATATTTAATTATAATATAAAGGTAATCTTGAGAGTGTGTAGATCACTGTAAATTTATTTCCATTGATGGAAAAATCAAACAATTTAAGATTTAGATTCTGAGAATTTGGGTCAATACTACTTCTAATTTTATATATGAAGGATAGCATTATATTGACAATTTCTAATATCTTTTACTAGTATGACGCATTTATATTCATTACCAAAAAATACGTAACAACTGAGAGGACAGCTCAGACGGGGACAGGTAATCCATGTAACCTTGATGGAGATAAGGTAATGGAAACCCTCAGCTCTTAGGTTTTCATATACTTGGACTTTTATGAAATCACCTTATGGAGTAAAATGTGATCAGCCGAGCATTATTAAGGTCTACTACATGCCAAAAAAAAAAAACCTTCCTAAGTAGTTTACGTAGATTTTCTGATTTATATTTGGTGGTGTTCAGGTTGTGATTTATTGTGAACCAAACTTTTACACGTGTAATTATTTTAGCTAGGTTTTCTTTTCTGTTCTTGTCACAGTGCTATACGTTTTAACTGGAGCTTGGGATATGGAGTTGGACCTGGATTTGAATGGTTCAGCCTCTTACTAGTAGCCGCATGTGTCTGGCCTACTTCCATCAACTCCCTCGGCTTCAGCTCCTTGTCTGCAGGGGGAAATACTCATTTACAGTTCCTTTGTAGAGTTGCAAGGCTTGAAAGCTAAAGTGCATTTATCTGGGCGTAGATTTAGCGTCACGTATGATCAGGTCACTCAGGATGGTTATTTCCTTGCTCTCTGTACGGCCCCTGCTCAGTCGGGGCCTGCTTCACCCACACCCTGCTTTCACGAACGTGCTTGCACCCCGCAGCCCCAGTCAGTGGTTGTTCTAGTCCCCGGGCCAGAACGGTTCCACCTGCCCGTGTGATGGTCGTTAACCTGAGGGCCCTAGCTGCCGGTTTACCTGGTAACCGATGAGCCAACCTGATGTCAGTTCTCCTTACAAACGGCAGGTAACTTCCTTCTCCCCCAAGGGGTAAAGATGGCCGCCACGTCCTGCCAGCCATCCTCCGTCTACAGAGGGAAGATGCTCCAGGACCTTTTGCTGCGGACAGGTAAGGTCTCCTAGCCCATAAGCCACTGATGTCTCCGTCACTGGCGTTGGGCTCTTTCTTTGGCCTTGAGGCTGGGCTGCTACTCTCAGGCCTGCGGGGTGCAGCCCAGCATATTAGTGAGGATTAGCTATTGTTGTAATTATTTACCTCGTATGTTCACCCTTAATTCCATCTGGTTCTTGTCAGCAAGTTTTTTCATGTTGCTTTTGGAAACATTTTTACTCTATGGAACCGCTAGGGAAAAGAAGCTTTCTTCTTCGGTGAGATTGCTTTTACTGAGCCAAGTGTGGCTAGTTTGGGTTAGAGATTTCTTGCCTTTAGGTTCCTTTCTGGAATGGGAACTTGAAAGTAGTATGTGTTGCTTGTATTTGATTATAAACCATGTGTTGTCTGTATCTGGTTATGAACTCCCACTGGAGTTTTCAACTTGATCCTTTCTTTGGTTGATTTCATGTAATTTTACACCATTGTATATATACTATGTCAGAAACAGGTAAGCAGAGAAATGTCAACACAGAAGACATTGTTTGATGATGTTTATGTATATTTTAAACATAAATAGAAATCTAGCTTCCTGATTTCCTGATTCAATATTAGATTTGCCACAGAAAATTCATACAACATTTTAGAGGTTGTACCTCCAGATTAGAAGTTTTGTGATAGATTTATACTTTCCTATAACCATAGAGGCAATCCTTGATCTCATAAAAATTGATTTTAAAGAACTTTGCAAATATCCTTTAATATCTCTGTATGACACAGGGTTAGGTGGAATATTATTCTGATTCAATATTGTTTCTTATTTCTCATGTATTTCATAAGATGAAAAATCCGGGTAGGATGTATCTCACATAAAAACACATTGATTTTCTTCTCACAAAGTTTATTCTTTTTTTCAAGTTCAGAACCAACTGAGAGATAGACCTAGAGGTCAAAGAACAAAACGTCACATTCATTTCTCTCATGAGTAATTGGCAAAAGTAAATTTAGATGTAAGCCTAAATTGCCTTGCTAATAATCCATCTCTGTATTAGACCAACTGACCCCATGAGTTGGGGAGCTGCATATTCCTAGAGTGAACATGTCAGACTTTTTTCCCTAATAAATAAGACAGCAAATAGACCCGAATACTTGCCTCCTATGGAGGAAATAGAAGCACAGAAGAAGCCAGTAGATCCAGCTTAGTTCTTTCCTCCGATATCATCGTCATGAAAATCATCCCTCCTTTTATCATCAAGGTCACGTGGACTTTATTTTTGTTCAAGGTAATGCGGTGAAATGACACACAATCTTAATATTACCATGGAATCGAAGACATGTAAAGTGCTGGTAAGAGCACTGTAGCACCCAGGGTGGTTTTCAAGATCTAAGGATAGATTGTCCACCTTAAATGTATTATCATCTTATATTCTGCGTGAAGGTTAAATAGCGATTTGTGACACCCTCAGAAAAGTAAAATCGAGCCCAAACTTGGGGACTACGAATTTAAGCTTATTTTAACTTTGCTTAGGTAATTAAAATGCTGTAAGTTTTCTCTTACTGTTGACAAAGGATATACTTTCTTTTTTTTTTTTTTTTGTCTTTTTGCCTTATCTAGGGCCACACCCGCGGCATATGGAGGTTCCCAGGCTAGGGGTCTAACAGGAGCTGTAGCCGCCGGCCTTCGCCACAGCCACAGCAACGCGGGATCCAAGCCGCGTCTGCGACCTACACCACAGCTCACGGCAACGCCGGATCCTTAACCCACTGAGCAAGGCCAGGGATCGAACCCGCAACCTCATGGTTCCTAGTCGGATTTGTTAACCACTGAGCCATGACAGGAACTCCAAGATACACTTTCTTTATTAAACCTTTTCTAACTTGTATGTTCCTCTGCTCAATTTTTTTTCTAACATTCCGATAATTTAAGGGTGGGAGGAAGCTCACTGGTTACGATCCAAGGCAAGCCATTAATTATGATGCAGTTTCACTGATAAACATCTCAAATATCAAATTTAAAATTTATTTTTACTTTTCTTCTTCATTGGTTCGAGTCGGTTTGATTCCTCCAGTTCCAGGCTCACTTAGACTCACTGCCTCATCGTAGCCCATCTCTTCCCCTGACACTGTGTGTACGGAATGCATAGGAAAGTCACAGGGACAAGATGTATTTGTCAGCTCTCTAGTTCTCAGGTTTCACGGGTGAACAAAGAAGTTGAAGGTCTGCTCTCCTTTCCTTATTTTGCTCCTGTTTTCTCCTTTCCTATTTGTTTCCCCACCAGACTTCTCTTGCAGTTTCTGTTTCTTTTTAGACAAAAAGACATAAATTATAGCTATTTTTTTGTGAGACTGCACATATTTTAATGCTATTGATTTTGCAGTATGGTAACAAAATTGCTAAGCCGTAAACAGAAATCTTCTCTCTTCGTGGTAGTTTTTAAGACTATTTTTTGGTGGTTTGTTTTTTCAAACCTGCAACTTTTATCATTTGGTCTAGTTGAACGTTGTCAGAAAAAGATTTGGGGGCATCATTTTTTTTCAATAAGAATGCTCATTTAAAAATACATATGTTGGGTATTAGTGACATTCTTAAAGATGATTAAACTGGTCTCCGGACAGTTTAACAGCATTCTTTTTGCGTTCACATCCCACCATCTGGTTTACCTAAAGAGAATTTAGAGGATGATGTCACAGAGCGCCTGATCGGCACTGAGGGAACTGCCCTGCGCGCACGAGAGCGTTATTGGAAACATATGTTTCCTTTAAAATAACCTTCCGATTTCATTCACTGTGAGCCAGATTCTATCAGAGACAAAAATATCTCAGAAAGTTAGCCAGCACTGTGACTTATTATATTACTATAAAAAACCCCCACAATATCTTAAAACTGGTTTCAAATATTTCTAGCGTGAATCAAAATACATGTTTACTCTATGAACATCTCTTTTTAAATAACAAAAGCAAACATGATAACTGTATTCTGGCTGAAAAGGCCTAGCAAAGATTTAGAGAGTCTATATGCCAGCAATGATATTGTTTCATGTTTAAAGAAAGGAAGATCAGAACTTAATCTCACAGTGAAATTATGGACCTATTTCCACAGAGGGTTAAAAAGAATTGAAAAATTGTCAGACTTAAGAGAGGAAATACAAAAGACATAGGGGAATATTTAAAATAAATAATAGGAATAAAATATTCTTTTTGGATTGACCTAGTGTTTTAGTGATTTAAATTTTATCAGAAAGAGCTGTTTATAATATTATTTTAGAGCTTTCTCCTCCCAACCAGTTGTTTCAGAATTTCTTTTAAGGGTTTTTTTCCTGAAAGATAAAAAACTAGCAAAATTCACTTTCTTTACTTAAAAAAAATAGACTGGCACCGGCCTGAAAAAGGGGTGGTAAATATCAAACAAAATCAAATTTCTGAGAACAAAGATAAAGACGGAATGGTTTTTGAATAGACAGTCAACCACATCTGCTTCCAAGGGCTTATGTGAAATCAATTCTGATGTCAAATTATTAAATGTACTTGAAATATTGCGCTATACATTAGTGTATTACTTGTATTTCTTGTGAAAGCCAAAACCCTCAAAATAAAAAAACCTATATTTTCAAATATAAAATGACAAAATAAAAATATACCCCAAAGTCAATGAAACCGATCAAATGGGTACAAGATATAAATGACCTGGAGATAATGTAATTCCCTAAAAGCTTTTGTTTGTTGATAAACAAGATTATATAAGTAAAATGGTTTTTGATTTATCAAAGGTCATAAACTTAATGTCATATTGAAAATGTGGTTCATTCTGTAGGCTGGTGAATATTCATAAAGTTCAAAAACTTCCAAGTTGAGATACTTTTAGGATAATGCACTAAAGTGACTGGGATATGGGTTTGGTCCCCCCCCCCCCCCCCCCCCCCCAAAACAAAACAGAACAGAAAACACACACACAACAAAACAGGCTGAGTTTTATCTTTATATGTTAGCCGTGTGGGTCAGAACGAGTCGTATAACCTATTTGAGTCTGTTTTCAAGTCTGTAAAGTGGGGAGACTTTAAGGTGCTATATAAATGACACGTACTTATTCCAGTTTCTAGGGCTTCCTAAAAATTCACCCCAAAACGAAATGGTGTAGAACTGTCCCAGGGTTCCATGTGTCCAGAATCCAGCCAGGGCACAGTGGGGATGGTTTTATCTGCTTGGTAGTGTCCTTCGTCTTAGCAGATATGTCTTCGCCTGAGCCTCTCCCTGTGAGGGCTGTTTAGGCGTCCTCACAGTCGTGGCTGGGTTGCAAGGATGAGTGAGAAAATGCCAAGGAAAGCTGTCTCCATTATGCAAGCTAACCTCAGAAGTCAATAAAATTATCCTGCCATACTCTGGTTAGAGCAGCTACAAGTCTGCCCAGACACGGAGGAAGCCTATCTCTTGATGGAAGGATTTTCAGTCACATTATAAGAACATGTGGAACGGGGTAAATGTACTGTATGACCATTTTTAGAAAGTAAGATCTCGACAGTACTCAGCATGTAGAAGCTATTATTGCTTTTATATGATGTAGTATGGGATTGTGGAAAAGGCAAGGATTTAGGATCAGGATATTTTGCTACTTAAAAATCCCTGGAGAGTCCTTGTTGTGGCTCAACACGTTGAGAATCCAGCTAGTATCCATGAGGATGAGAGTTCGATCCCTGATCTTGTTCAGTGGGTTAAGGATCTGGTGTTGACATGAGCTGCGGTGTAGGTTACGGATGTGGCTCCGATCCCACATTGCTGTGGCTGTGGCGAAGGCCGGCGGCTACAGCTCTGATTCGAGCCCTAGCTTGTGAATTTCCATATGCCGCGGGTATGGCCCTAAAAAGAAAAAAAACAATCCTTGTTATTTAGTGTCTCTGACACATTCTTCACCTGTCAAATTAAGACGACGTACTTATTTTGAAAGGTTATTGTGAAGATTAAAGAGATTATATACAAAAGTGTTTGACAGATACTAAATGCTCAGTAAATGCTCCCCCCAAATTTTGGCTCAACAGGAAATGGCACTAAAAATGCCCCAGTCTGTTATGAAATCAGAGTTCCCACCAAGCCAAAGAAGTTGTTCATAGGCCAAAGGGATGGATTTCTGTTCAGAATCAAACTTTGCTGTTCTCAAACTGTAAGTTTTTATATGGAAAAATCCAGTGTCACCAACAGGCCTGAGGAACAAACTGCATCACAGACTACTAGTGAAGGAAGCAGAGAAGGAAGGCGGCCGGTAGGGCAAACTCCACAATTTATAGTAAGGGAATCAGGAAAGGTTAAACTGCTTGTTCAAGGTTATCCTCTAAGGAGCAAATCTGTAGCTGAAGTTCAGGTAGGCTAACTTGTAAGTTCAAATATTTTAAGTCAACTCTGAATATTATGAATAATCTCTGTACCTTTTTTCTTCTGGAATGGAATCCTGCATTAATTAAAATTGAGCATATTGTTTGTGTGAATATAATAGCTAATGAATTAATGTCTTATGAGAGGTTTTCAAAATCTTTAATACAATGGAAGGAATAATGGGAAGCAGCCAGGAAACTGAAGCTTAAAAAGAGCTGAAAAAAATTTCCAGTTCCCCAAAATGTACATTTCCAGCTTTGCATTTTTGACTTTGGTTAATCAACAACCCAAATGTGGTTGGAGTGACCACAGAGGTATACCGGGCCATCGGTCAGTTTTCCTGCCGTGGAGTGGAGTGCAGTAGGTGAGGACAGGGGCTTGCATTCAGACCACGTGGACTGGATCACTAACCTGTGCTTCCAGTTGGTACATGGAGTGGTTGTGAGAACTAATGGTAGTTTCCCACGGCAGTCGCAACAAATTGCCACAGCTTAGCGGCATGAAACAACACGAATGCGTTTGATTACAGTGCTGCACTCAGAAATCCTAGACAGGGTTTCGTTGGGTTAAAGTCAAGGTGTTGACAGGTTCCTCTGAAGGCTCTAAGGAGAGAATTCTTTGGTTTTTGTTTGTTTTTTATTTTCTTGTTTTATTTCTTTTTTCACCTTCGAGTTGTCACCTAGGTACCTTGTGATTATGTTTAGATCCACATAGATAATCCAGAATCATATTTTCCCCTCAGGGTAATTTAAAGTCCCTTCTGTTAGATTAGAAAATAGTCCCGGGTCCCAGACAGAGCTCAACACAGGAGCTTTTATTCAGCCTACTGCAAGTAGGGTGATGCATTCATGGTACTTTACATCTCTCAGTGGCTCATAGCAAAGGCCCAGTAGACACTAACAAATGCATTGTTGGAGAATACAGCCAATTTGCGCTTATACACATAGACATCATTTGCATCCCCCAAAGCTACACTGTTGTGTGATGTTATTCAAGGAATGTGGGTGACAAAACAATGACGTTAAACATCATCTTTGTCTCTGAGTATCACCTGGTGGGGTCACCAGAAACCGAGCACACTCCGAGTCTCTTCCTTCCCCTCCATGGTCCTAAGAAGGCAACTCTCTATTCTATGGAAATTTTAAATCTCCATCTTTTCTACCCCTTTCCTGATTCTCCCTCTTGATCTTCAAAGATGTCCGCTTTTGCATTTTTCTGTGCCAGTGACATTTCAGCACTGCTGCTCACTCTAGCTCTGTCTCTGCCAACCGATTCACCGTGAATCCTCAAGCACGGATGCGATGCTCAAGCCTTTTCTCTGTTCGTCTCTCTGATGATTCAGTGCCGTTTCTGAGCCCTTCTCTCCCCTAGGTTTCCATTCTTCTGTTACCAACTTGAGTATTGTACACTCTTTGATTTACTGATATCCATAGGTCTCTTGGCCTTCTCTCGCAAGGCACTTGAGGCAGATTTCTCGTGGCTAAAATGGAAGATGCTCAAGATGAAGCCTTTCTTTCTGCTAAACACAGTTTTCTGTTGAGCGAGGACATGAATAATGATTAGAAATTAACGTACAGCGGGCCTGTGTTGATGAACATGGAAGCCACAATCTCTGACAAAGAAGTTTATCATTATTAAGTATGGGACATAAAAACAAACCATGAAACAGATAATTATGATCCAGAGTGATATGCCAGGGAATATTTGATATTCAGGATGTTGCAGGAGCACGTAGGAGAGGCAATTAATTCTACTCTGGAGGTCAGAGGGTGGATGGTTCCTGGAGAGAAAGTTCTGCAGGAGGGACGTAGAGGCTCAACTCTCCTTAGACTAATGGAGTGCAAGAGAGTATAGGACTGCTGGCTGAATGGAGAATATTCAGAAAAGGAGAAGAAGAGGAAAGGTCTAAAGCAGAGACCTGGAGAAAAAGGCAGGTGGCATGTGTAACGTTCTGAGTAAATTTCAGCGTGGCTGAAGCACTGGGTATGGCAGGAAAGCAGGCAGGATGGGAGGAGAGAAGGCCAGAGGGGTGAGCCGGATCCTGGGACCCTGAGTGCCATTTTCGGACATTTAGATTTGGTATCAAAGACCGAAATTCCTGAGGTGAAGTGCCGTTTTAGAAGTGATATTCAGGAAGATCATTCTTTGACTCCCATTGCAATGGAAAAAGGGCAAATAGCAAGACTGGAGGTGGACTGAGCAGGGCAGCATGGCGCCTCCTGTGGTAATGCAGTTGAGCTTCATTCTAAACCGCTCATTGCCACAGAGTAAAGTAGATAAAGAACTATTTAGGAGGTAAATCTCCTTATTCGAAAGTGGATACTTGTCTGAAAATGATCTTGATTCTTGTTTGAAAGCGGATGTCGGGGTGACGTGAGAGAGGAGTTCCTGGTGCCCGTCACGTGTGGACCCTTGGTTCTGAGCTTCATGTTCACGTCGAGGGTGCTTTCGTGGTCTCTCCAAGGAGATGCTTCAGCTTTGCATGAAAAGAACCGACAAGCCAGAGTTCACGGTGCACGCACAGATTTCGCCCTTCCGCTAGGCTCCCAGAGCACATACACATTTTTTTTTTAAATTACAGTCACTATTATTTAACTATTGCGTTGGACGTGTTTCTCCAGCTCTCCCACAGAATTAAGTGAAACTGATTCTCGCAGGCCCCACAAATCAAGAAAAAGGTAGGAAACATATGGCTACACATTAGTCAGAAAGTCTTGTTATTTAGAGGATGAAGGCATTGTGGTGAAACCCCTGGGAATCTTTCAGTTGAAAGCCCCTGACAGTTTCCTTCTGTTCTTTAAGAGACGTCGGAGGTGAAGGCCTTGTTAAAGACAATGAAGCACAATTTTCCTTCTCAGTTCCTGTCTTCGGCCATTTTCAGGGTTGTTTCCTGCTGTGATTCCAGGATTTGTAAGGTGCTGAATTATTAGTAAATCCAAACAAGAAAAAGGCAGAGTAAAACCCTTTGTATAACTAGGAGATGAGAGAAAATCTTTATCGAGTGGATTATTTCTTCTCCCTTCTGAGGAATGACCTTAGACTGTCAAATCACATCAAACATGACCACAGCATACACTACGAAGTCATTAGGAATTCATCTACTGTTACAATGGGAATTGGTAAGATCTGTGGTTACTGAACTCTGTAGACAGCTAGCCTTTGCAAACAAGGTGGGAGAAGCACAATTCCTGGATTTCTAGAGTGTGACAGAATTCTTTAATTTTTTATTAAAGGATGTGAACAGTTTACACAGTTGTAGGCATTTTTTTTTTTAAAGAAGAAAACAAGGCAGGTCAAATTTTATAGAGATATGAAGTACTTTTGGCATGCCAGTGTGTTTTTCTTTGTAGTTCTATGGAGGACCATGAGTAAGTATAATATTCCTATTCAAAAATAATTTAAAAAATGAGAAGACAACATTAAACAATGCAAGAATAAATATGTGGATAATTTTTGATTATATTACAGGAAGGACTTTGAAAAGCATAAAACAAATGAAAAATCACAAAAGAAAGTCAGTTTATATACTTAGACAAATTTTTCTATACAGGGAAATTGAATCAAATGTAATGACAAACTAGAATGAAAAGATAAGCTTAAGAAATATACAGAAAAATACAGAAAAATAGATTAGAACCTTAACCTCTTATTTTTAAAAAAATCAAATCCGTGGAGAAAACTTTAATACTCTAGGGCAAAATTTGGCAATGGCTTATAGAGAAATACCAGTAACCTGTAAGCATATTGTGATGACCATTTTTTTTTCCTTGAAGCCTCCAGCAGTTATTTCCTTCTCTTGAGACATAACTCCATAAAATTCATCTGGGCACTCCATCCCAGACCCCGGTGGTGAACCATGTGATCTAGGCTCATGGTAATCAGTTGGTCAGGGCTGAGCATGTGTCCTTAAGAGGATTCATTCAGACCTTAGCCTCTTTCTGGGGTCTGCTAATAATGAAGTTTCCCACTGAACCTGAGCCCAGAAATGTAGGAAGACAGAGTCACTGCAGCCATTTTGCCACTCTGTGGAGCTTGAAAGTAAACTTTACATGTAGAAGAAACAAGAGCATAGCAAATAAACAAAGAGACCAGGAAAGGATAATGTTGTTGTTTGGAGCCTAGAAATCCGGCTGTTTTGAACATAGCCACAGCCTTTCTCCATAACAACATGTTAATAATATTATCTCATGTGACCCAAAATACATAAATTAATAAACTAAAATGTTAACATACTCATATTGCATGTATCTGGTTGATACACTTACCAATGATTTTAGTTTTCTTTTTATATTCTATTTCCTAAATTTTTCTAAAATGACATAACTTGTTCTTAAATTTTATCTTTTATATTACTTTTATAAATCAGGAAAATATACATTAATTTATGCTAATGTCAAGTAATTTGATCATTTGTTTGAACTACATGACTTGATATATGTGAATTCAATTAGCCTTAACAAACATTAATAGTCACAGATATAAGATGTTACCAGAGGTGTCCAATTTTGAGGTTTGAGGATACAGACCTCTAGACTGCTGAGTCTGCCTGGGGTTTCTGACATCAACTGCAAGTTCTAGGGTTTACCATAGCCACTCTGTTTTGATAATTGGCTAGAAGAACTCACAGAACTCAGTGGAAGCCAGTGTACTTACGATTACGGGTTATTACAGAGAAGACTACATAAGAAACTATCAACCAAGGGAGGAAGGACATAGCACAGAGTCTAGGAGCTTCCGGATGTGAAGCTTCCATTGTGTCCTGGTTGACCTGCTTTGCTGGCATTGCTGTGTGAGCATGCCCCCGAAGTATTGCCAACCGGAGAAGTTCACCTGGGTTTCAGTGTCCAGAGTTTTTATTACGGCTCCATTACGCGGGCACACTTGGTTGGCTGCCGGTGCAGATTAACTTAGTCACCAGGTAGTTTACTCTGCTTGGACCACAGTAACAAAATATCACAGACCGGATGACTTAGACAACAGACATTTATCTCTTATGGTTCTGGAGGCTGGGATGTCCAAGATCAATGTCTAGGTAAGGTAAATTCGATTCTAAGGCCCCGCCTCCCGGCTGTTGATGGCCACCTTCTTGTTGTGGGTTCACGGAGAGGGAGAGCTGTCTGGTGTCTCTGTTATAAGAGCGTCGTTCTCATCAGACTCTCCACCCTTATGAACTCATCTAACAAATAATACCTCCCCAAAGTCCCATCTCTGAAAACCGTCACGTTGTGGGTTCGGACTTCAGTGTATGAATTTTGGAAAGACACAAATATTCAGCGCATAATAACAGGTCAGCTGATACCACGGGATTCAAAGTCCCCATCCCACACCACATGGTCGGTCTTTCCAGCAGGACTAGCCCCACAGTAAGGTCCGATGTGGCCAGAGCCCGCACCTTTAAGCAAAGACATAGAGTACCTGACAGAGGCTGAGGGCAAAGGCCATTCTTTTTTGGGGCAAGGCCAAATTCTTTACCACGCAGGTGCCATATATATATATACATAATGTGTACATATATGTGTGCGTGTGTGTATATATATACATATATATATATGCATGTGTGTGTATATATATATAATGTAAAATGGCTAGTTTTTAAAAAAACAGGTTTAACTTAGTAAAGCACAATAAAGAACCAGCTTTATTCTCTACCCTTTACCCTTTTCTGTGTTCAGATACAGGCTCTTCTTTCCCCACCCGATGACAGCATTTCCGGCAGACCCTGTGGCTGTACACAGTCACTGTCAACTCTAAAAATGGTCTTACTTAATCTTAAACAAGGTTTACCACTTGTCTTCTCCTTTGCCTCGCATGAAATCTGGGCCCTGGTACCTGCAATGAGGATGAGACCGAGGCTCTTTTTCTCTTTCCCTCCACCTTCTTCCCAGTTCTCTTGATACCGCGAGGGTAGGGCTTAGATGCAACAGAGTAACAGAGCAGATGTGTTCACTGGTTGGATAATGGTGTCACTGGATCGCAATATACTCTACCATGTCAGGCATGCATGGATTTGTGTAGGCTCATATACAACAGATAATACTTTTGTGCTGGTCCCTTTCTACCCTTTCGTTAGCACTGTCCTCCAGTGGTTCTGTTCCCTAACCCACAGCTCCATGTCAAGTCAGTTACCAACAGTAACATCCTTGTGGCCCAAGGGAACTCATGCATCCTGGCTCCAGAAAATGCCAAACTTAAGCTATAATTTTCAAGTTGATAGGAAATGCTCCATTCAACATTCCATCCAATGTCCCATAAGATATGGCATATGTTTCTCCGATCATTTGCTGCCCAGAAGAACTAGGCATATGGCTGTCTGCTTGCTGTACCATCCTCTGCCTTCACCCTGTCACTAAGTGTTACCAAGGCTGGAATCATCATTTCCTCTGAATTTCCCAAGAGAAGCGTGTACAGTCTTTCTCTTCACGTTACCCCCAAATCTGAAAGCCTTATGTCAGATTTTCTTAAGAACTCTCTCATGCTTTATGTCACTAGATCTGTAGTTTCACAAGCATAAGATCCAGATAGTGAGAGAGTCGCTAGTCCTCCCTCCTAACAGAAAACTCTTATTTGTATGAATACTTGGGGGGGGGCACCTCTCTCGTTTCTGGAGGAAGCAAACAGTGTGGCAGAGCCTTCTCTACTCATGTATTTCCTTTAAGTAGTTTCCTTATGAATCTTCTGTAGTTTTAAGAAAGACTGGATGTGGGTGATGGTAGTTGACAGTCAAAGAACTAATTTAATCACATGTTACTGAGTTCCGTGGCAATGCGTTTGTAGCTCTCTTTGAGTGTGGGAGCTATATGTCACCTACTGTCTGCGGCTTTGAGGGTTTAACCACGTTTTTCAAGTTGATAGGAAATACCCCATTCAACACCCTAAAGCACATGGCACATGTTACTATGCTCATTTGCCGCCCAGAAAAACTAGAGTATGAACCAGCATAGACTTAGGGAAAATATTATCTTTGATTGGTAGATCTTATTTTATTTTTTTTGTCTTTTTGCCTTTTTTATGTAGAGCCGCACCTGCCGTATATGGAGGTTCCCAGGCTAGGGGTCTAACAGGAGCTGTAGCCACTGGCCTACACCACAGCCACAGCAACGCGTGATCCAAGCCGCGTCTGCAACCTACACCACAGCTCACGGCAACGCCGGATCCTTAACCCCCTGAGCAAGGCCAGGGATTGAACCCGCAACCTCATGGTTCCTAGTCGGATTCGTTAACCACTGCGCCACAACAGGAACTCCAAGATCTTATTTTAATCTAGTACTTTCTAATGCTGTTTTAGAGGAGAGCTCTTCTGCTGGAGGGATCCTCGGCCTCCCAGCATAAGAAAGATTCTGCGAAGTCACAGCGATCTGTAACCAAACCACCCCAAAATTCAGTGGGCTAAAATAACGTATTTATTCTTATGTGTCTGTTTGTCATGTGGGGCTTTGTTGGTCTCAGTTGAACTTGACTAGGTGGCATCCTTTTTTTGGTTTGTCTTTTTCCCTTTTCTAGGGCTGCACTCGCAGCATGTGGAGGTTCCCAGGCTAGGGGTCTAATCGGAGCTGTAGCCGCTGGCCTTCGCCACAGCCACAGCAACGCGGGATCCGAGCCGCGTCTGCAGCCTACACCACAGCTTGTGGCAACACTGGATCATTGACTCACCGAGCAAGGCCAGGGATCGAACCCGCAATCTTATGGTTCCTAGTCAGATTCATTAACCACTGAGCCACGACGGGAACTCCGACTAGGTGGCATTTTGCAGACAGTGGTGCCTTGGGTCCTGCTTCAACTTAAAGATTGAAGGCAAACCAGGCTCTTCGGTGTCTGTCATTTTCCTTGTGTCTGAGAAGTAGCCAGAGGTGCGTACCTTCCTTTCATAGCGCTGACACAGAGGTGCGAGATGACAAGCACAAACACATGTCCTTCTAAGGTCCAGGCCTGACACTGGCACGTTATTACCTCTGCCCATAGGCTTTTGGTCAAAGAAGGTCGTTTGACCAAGCCAAAGTCAAGGGGTGGTGAAATACACATCTGATGAGGCCATGACAAGGTGTGGATGCAGTGAGGGCAGAAGAATCAGGGCGAGAGTTCAGTTCAATCTAAAACACTAAAAGAGCTTTGTTTGATGAAGATTTCACAAGCTTTATTATTATTTTTTTACCATGAATTCTTTTTTTTTTTAATGCAATACCTAATAAAATCCTAAATGCTTTGAGAAATGTTATTCTAGGTCATTCTCAAAAAGTGGACAATAAACTGTCAGGTCAGAGATAAGTCCTAATGGCTTACTTCCACAACAAACAAACTTACTTCAAACAAGTAGTGCTGAAGTCATGAAACAGGCCTCAGACCTGGAGTTAGAGCCTCTCGGTGCCTCACTTAATCTGAGTGACTGTGGGTGAGACCCTTCACTTCTCTAAAGTTTAACTTTCCTCATATGCAAATCTGAGGTAAAGAATAATAAATTCCCCTTCACTGAAAAGTAGTGAGGAATAAAAGAGAATAATATGAATGATTAATTCTCAATTTTCTATATTGTTTATTTTTTGCTAGTATCATCTGTGTAATAAATTTCATGACTATCATGTCTTAATCTGTTCAGTTCTCTTCAGTTTTAGATAGTGTTGACTTAAAAAAAAAATGCACAACCTAAATATGAGTTAAGTTTTATTTGAGGCAAAATGAGGACGGTAGCCCAGGAGACAGCATTTCCTATAGCTCTGAAATACCACTTCAAAGAGTCGGGGGAAGTGTCAGTATATACATAATTTTGGTGAAGGGGAAGGTACGTGCAACCAAACACATAGCTTACTGAAGTTTGCTGCTGGTCTCTGAAGGTTACTGCTGGTCACAAGGAGCAGACGGCACCATGAAGGATTTTAGTTCTTTTCTAGATATGAGGAGATGCAAGAACTGGGCTCATAACATCTTCTCCTAAAAGTATCTAAGTATCTGAAGACCTGTTCTGCCAGTTTTCCCAGAGCCTCCCTGCTCATCTCCACTCTGAGCTCCTTTCGGGGGTGTTGAGGGGCTGCCGTGGCTCGTGATTCAGTCTGTGTAGAGGCAGAGGGCAGGACCCATCTCCAGGTCCCAGTAGTATCCGTTACCTTTTCAGTGTGTTGTCACCTGTATCATCCAGCATTTTTCCTTCCTCACCACTTACTGCTCTATCCCAGGTGCCATCATCTCAGACCTGGATAGTCTCGAACTTGGTCAGTCTCTCAGTAGTTTCCTGAGCTGGTTCTTCATATCTCCTGTAGCCTTACTATCCACCAACTCGGTCTCCATAGTGTACTCAGGAGGTGCTGTAAATAGAAATCTACTCATGTTCCTGTATTTGAGCGGACACATACACCTGTGCACACTCTCGTTTCTTTCTTACAGAGGTCAAAACCCTTAATGTGAGATGCAAGATGCAAAGTCTTGCGTTGTATTTGATCCCTATTTTCCTCCATGTTTTGCAACATTCTTTCCCTCAGTCTTTGAACAACAGCCACATCCTTAAAAGCGTCAAACTATCTCCTGTCTTTGCCTTTTTTCTTTTTTTAATGATTTTTATTTTTTCCATTATAGTTGATTTACAGTGTCTGCCAATTTCCACTGTACAGCAAAGTGACCCAGTCATATATATATATATAGATTCTTTTGCTCACATTATTCTTCATCATGTGGAACTAGGGAACATCATAGGGAACTAGACACAGTTCCCTGTGCTGAGATGCCAAATGCCGTGGTTAAGACCGCCTCCTCTGCGAGGAGGGGAGTAGTCGCTCTCCCCTTCACTGCCTCTTCCTCTTCTGCAAGGCTCAGTCTCCGCTTCATGGCCAGCCCTTCCAGGACTTCCCGCCTTGGTCATTTCCTCGTTATGAGTCCGCATAATCACTGTGTGCCTTCCTGACGTGTTTGAGGGATAAGAAAATTTTCTTTTCCTTTATATCCATTTTATGTTCTCTAGCTGGGGATCTGTAAATTGGACTGGCCAAAGGCAAATTAACAAGAGAAAAACAGGAATGCATAGGCATGTATATTCAGAAAAACACCCAATGACGAGTAACCCAAAGGGGTGTTTAGAACTTAAATTGACGTAACATCTTAGGCTAAACCAATGGAAAAGAAGTTTTAGGTTTCCAGGCAGGGGAGGGTGAACAGGGAGAGTACAGTTTTAAAAAAAAATGTTAGGCAAGGTTTCTCATGCAGAGTTAAGTCGGGCGATTTTGGCGTTGATGAGAGGCACCCAAATCCCCCTCTTCCTGCTGTGGGAGACGGAGAGGCCTTTTGCACATGCAAATTTCCTTTGTAGATGTAAATTTCCATCCCTAACGGAAAATGTGTGCCCTGTTTTAGAACTATTTCTGCATCTGCTGGCTCTCTGTGACCTTTCGCTCAAAATAATCCTTACGCCAAGGGGACAGGTTTTGGGGTGGCATAGTCTTGTGTCCTCCTCATTATCTATTACGGTGGCAATGTTACGTTTCTTTGTGTGATCATTTGATTAATGTCTGTCTTCTTGCTTGAATGTAGGCTGAAAGAGGACAGGAAACATGCTGCATTTTGGTCACTGTGATGTCGCTGATGTCTAGCAGAGCACCTCCCCCCAATTCAGGAAATTCATTTATTGGATTATTTTGATTATTTCCTATAGAACAGGATAAGAATAGTTCATAACATGTGGTATTATGTTATTGCAACATGAAGGGGAGAAAAGGAAATATCTTGTATAGATATTCATTTCTTGTCATGGAATAATTGCAACTTTTTCCCTTAGAGTCCAGTTTCTTTTTTAAATCGTCTTCTCTTAAATTATACCTCAGCAAGGAGGTTCTTTGTTTGACTTCCCTTTCTTGCTTCTTTCACATCACTGTTGTTTCATCTTGAAAACATCTCTTCTATACAGAACCCTAAACTAACCTGATTCCATAGCCCCCAAAACCTAAATTTCAGTAAATCCCAAGGACTTCTCCATGAAGCTAAAAACCCACTGATTTACATGAGTGGATGAAGTCTTTGCCATCTCAAATTTCTGTTATAATTAGTTTCAGGAGAACAGATCCATGTTATGTCTAGTCTGTCTCCATTCCTTTCCTCATCTGTGACAAGGGAATGAGTCATTAGAATTTTAATGTCTGAATTACATGCCAGGAGAGGTCTGTTTTTATGCTTTAACTACTTAAATATTCTGAAACTGACTGGGTAATCCATTCTACCTTTTCTTGTAAGAAAACAGGAATGGGTTGCTAATCAAACAGGAGAGCACTGAAAAGGTCAAATGAGTGCAGAATCATCTGTCGATCATTAAATAACGACAGAATTAGAAGGCTTGCTTTTGTGATGAGATTGAAATTGGAAGATAGAATGTCACCACATGGTTCCTGTAGATTGACAGTGAATGTGGTTGGAGTAGAAATGGAGAACTGACCATTTTAAACAATTATACTGTGTATGAACATTCTAAAAAGACAGTTTTTTTAGCCACAGGAAATGGTTCAAATGATGATGGGGTGGTGATAGGGTGCTGTTGTCAACTCATCTGAATGCAAAAAATTTTCTGATAAATATTTAAAAAGAAGCCAGACCTATTCTTGAAGCAGTTCATAAATTTCACTACAAAGATAGCATGTCCTTTCAATTTGATCATGTACTTGTATTTTTTTAAATTCAGAAATAATTGTTCTGAGTTTATGAATTATAAAGTGCTTTTTTTTTTAGAGGTGAATTTGTTTCTGTTTCATTTTGGGGGGCCACATTTTAAACCTCATATTTTTTTTCTTTTCCAGAAAGACTGCCAAATAATACTCCTTTAGATTTCTAACTTATTATGTATTTAAATGGACTTTCAAATGATTCATTCTACAGTTGTCATTTCCTTTGCTGTGGATTAGTTCAAATTTGCTTTTAACTTACTTCCTATTGTTTTTAAAAGTCACAACAATAGATTTCTGCCATCATTTTAGGACTGAAAGCTATGTACAAGCCATCAACTTAGATTTTTTTTTAAGACACTCATATTATCTGTGCACTTTTCAGAATGATTGCTTTTCCTTCCACTGTCTCCTGCAGAATTCCTTTGCCTGCTGTACTACATTGCAACGCTTTCATTAAAGACAAAGGAGAGGAGATCAGACTGTAAGAGTGAGGTTCGGTCTAATGACCAAATGAAGTTTGTGGTGCCATCTTGAAAGTGGACACGGCCCTGTGGGTCTCCCGAGCACAAAAGCCTTTGTGTGTCCCCCATTTCTTGTTTTTAGGAAATGGGCCTCATTCAGCCACCGTGACCTTCCCTGAGTTCCTAGGTGCAGGTTCAGACAGTGGCTGATCAGGGAAGGGAGGGGACACAGAGACGAAGGAGGAACAGTCAGGAAACAGAAGGCCAGCAATCTCGGAGAAGGTGGACTGGTGCCCCAGAACCAACTCCGAAGATTCTGCCTGTTCATAACCATTTTTATTTTATTTTATTTTATTTTTAAGCCTTGGCAAATGCTATTTATTATATTTTTAAAATTACTCAATGAATTTTGTTACATTTACAGTTGTGCGGTGATCATCCCAACCTGATCTGTTCACGACCATTTTTAAAAGGAAAAGGGGGAAGGAATGTCAGTGAATCCTCAAGGCAGGAGGTTAGGTTCTGCATCTTTCTCCGTTGCCTGCAGACTGGCTGGCTCCTTATTATCTTTCTTCAGATGTTATGTAGACCACATGATCAGCCTGCACGATTACGAAGTGGCTTCTTGCGAGTAGAGAGCTAATTATTCTGTAAGTACTTAATTCTTCATTCTTACCTCTTTTAATCTAGGAAAAGAATCAACAAGTTAGGCAAGGCGTCGTGTGCATTCAGTAGAGTATAATTCAGGAGTTGGGTTAAATTGCCTAGTGATGGCATTTTTAGAATTAGGTTCTTCTAAGGTGAAAGGGGAACAGGAAATAGGCAAAAGAACTGCTTTCAAGACTTCTACAAGGTCATCTGAATGAATCCCTTTTTTTTATAAGAATAACAACTCTAAAGCACTTGACCATTTATCGTAAGTTTGATTCTTTGGCTTGAAAATTGCTTTGTTAGCCAGGAGGCTCAGAGAAAAGTTTTTTGATCATTGGTAGAGACATGCAATCTGTAACAGCAACAGGAATCTTGGAACTGAGAACCAGCGATGGACAGAAGTACAAGATAAATAATTGTTACTCTCATAACAAAAGTAAAGAGCTAAATTAGCTGATCTAGAAGAAAATCCGAACACCATGCTTAAGGATATAATTTTGTATTTCATGGAAGTTGAGAAGTAGACAACAAAATCTTATGTGCAAACTAATAAAAAAATAGAGAAGGCCTAGAAAATAGAAGTCACTATTAAAGCATGTGATTTATAGGTCTGCCAGAAGGGACTCTAGGAGTCCTGATTTCAGTGGAATTATTTGAAAAATCTATTCAGAGATGTGCAATGTAGAAGGCAAGGGAAGTGTGGAATAAAATTGATAGATTCATTCACTTCACATGCTCAATGCTGGACTTAAAGTCTCAGTAAAAGTGCAACTGGCTGTATTTTAAGTCCATGATATGTGAAGGAGGCTGTGTTATTGTGATGAGTCTTCATTAAAACTGACTAAAATTAACAGTCAGATTAGGCAAGTTCAGTTTGTTCTGTATGTATGCATATTGATTATGGCACTCTCTTTGTTCCTGCAGAGGGGAAAACAGTCAGACTTGGAGAAGGCCCTGGACCTAGGACTTTATGTTTATAATAATCCAACTTTCTTTCATTATGCCTCTTCTACCTTGTTTTAATCTTGAACCAGGAGATGAATGGGTGAAAAAAAGGAATTCTTTGTGGCAATGTGGATTACAAAAAAAAAAAAGAGGATGAAAAGCATGATCTGAAATGGGCAATATTTGTGATGTGGTAATAGAGTGTGACTCAAATGTGACAACACATCAGAAGATCCCTGATGATTGCAAATATCTGATTTAGTGTGCTATTTGAGCTTTACTGGGTGTGAAACATGCATAAGAGCATCTTTCAAGACTGGCAGTGGTTGGAAGAGTATAGGTCGTCTCTGTCAATTGCAGCTCTTTCATTCACCAAGACTGTGGTGAGAATAGGAAGTATTACAGGAGTTCATGCTGTGGCTCACTGAGTTAAGGACCTGATGTTTCCTGCGTGAAGATGTGGGCTCCATCTCTGGACTCCATCAGTGTGTTAAGGATCTAGTGTTGCTGTAAGCTGTGGTACAGTTTGCAGATGCAGTTCAGACCCGGTGTTGCCCTGGCTGTGGCGTAGGCCTCACCTGCAGCTCCGATTTGACCCCTGGCCCTGGAACTTCCATATGCTGCCTCTGTGGGCTGTAAAAAGGGGGGGGGAGAAGTAATTACAAAAATACACTATTTCTGTGGTATTTGAAATTCAAAGGGCTTTTAGTGGTAGCTGAAGAAGCAATCTATCAAAAGAACTGTGAGTACCTGTTACGCTAGAGGCAATGTGCCAGTTGAGGAAATGGGCTACCAATAAACCATAAGGCCTTTTAAGATTCTGAAGCAGAAAAATATCTTGCTTGAGAGATAAAATCTGAAGCCACAACCAAGAACAATTCAATTCTGTATCAGTGCCTAGAACATATTTGACCATCATCAAATTGAGCAGAATTCATTCATTCATTCATTTGTTCAGGAGTAGAGGCATCACCGGGGCAGGCATATTAGTTCATGCCTCCTTTGCTTAATGTCTCTTGACACCGCTGCATACTCCTGAATTTTGGGTCATGGGGAGTAAGAATGGGAAGTGGGAGAGGTTGCATAAGGGTTGGCAAGAATGAGCTTTTGATAATCTCTAACTCAACTGCACTGGGGTATATTGTTGTTGAAAAATGAAGAGTATCGATGTAGGGGAGGAGAGATAACTTTCCCTCTGTCTGTCTGAATTCCTGGCTGTAATAAAAGATAGACTAACAAAAGGAAAACAAACAGGTGTTTGTATACATGGAAGATACCGGGGACAAAGTGAATAACTCTCTGAGGTAGCTTAGAACTCAGGCTTGAATATCATTTTAACCTAAAGATAAGACGAGGAAGTGTGTGTGTTTGGGGGAGGCCAGTTAGGGAGAAATTAACCCTAAAATCTTGGTGAATAAGGATAAGGTTTGTTATGAAGATTTAAGGGAGTGCTTTCTCTATTCATAGATTTTCTTGTGACTTAGAGTCACACTCCTCTTCCTAGTGTACAGGGAGACACACTTGCAAATGGAGATTTCATTATATAAATGTAAATTTCTCTTTGAAAAGAGTAACTTTCACTTCTTTTCAGAGCTTTTCCTCTATATGCTGTTGCTCAAAATAATCAGCTCAAAATATTGCTTGTGCCAAAATGCATATTCTGGGGTGGCATTTTCTGCTGTCCTTTATAGAAGGATAATTTGTTTACAGAATTATGTAGGTCAATCTAACCTATAAGAAATTTAAAATTGTATGTGTTAATTGTATTAATTTTCTTTATTTTTTGGAATATACAGGAAAGGTGTACAAAAAGTGTCAGGCAGTAACTAATACAAATTTTTTCCCCTCTCTTTTACATTTGTGCTACATAAAACTTTTCAAAAAGTTTATTTTTCTTCAAGAGAATCCTCTGAACTATTTTCAGGCCTCATAAAACTTTTATCCATCCCGTATTAATATTTTGTAATAGTAATTAAAAAAATACACTTGGTTAAACAAACACGAACTCTTAGTCACCTAACCAGATATAAGTTATACTTGTATTTTTTGACATAGTTTTCAATCAAGCTTATGATAATGAGCCTATAATTATTAATTAACACATAAATGACAAAAGGGCCATGGTACTGGCAGGGAAGTTAGTGGTTAGGGTCATGCAGGGAAGTTAGTGGTTAGGGTCATTAGATAGATAGGAAACAAGCCATAAAAACGGAAGTGTTACAAATATTATGTAGGTAATAATGTATTTAAAACTCATCACATACTGCATGAAAAATCTTAGTATAGGAAAAATACATTTATCTCTGAAAATATAATTTTTGAACGCTTTTGTCATCATTGAAATAATTGACTTTTGTATTTTTTCTTTATCAAGGTTCATTAATACGCAAAGCTCAGTGCCTTTGCAATAGCTCGGGAGATTTGTTAACAGAAATGCTCCGATACTTATAGTAGTTTTCCAGAATACTTCAGAAGCAAAAATTATAGAAGAATTGGTCAATAATAATTTTTTTCTAGATAGGATTATGTTGTAATGTATACATTTTTTAATAGTGGTAAACATGTCAGACTCTAAAATTAGACTAATAGAGTATCCAGGGATTTATTTTATTAATTTGCATTTTCAAATACTGCAATTTGGACAAGTGAATCTGTATCTATAGATGTGATTCTCCCATCTGACACTGCTTCTTAGGGTAGTTCTTCCTTTCTTCAAATTCCACTTCTTCAAAGACTCCCAGACTGATCCTCTTTAATTCTCTCCCCTCTGAAGTCATACATTACTTATTGTTTTACAAATACTCTTTATAAATTATTCCTCACTGCTATCTAAATTCTTCATTTTTTTCAAGTCTAATCTCTCCAATTAGCTTTTAATCTCTATCAAGACAGGGTCTGTATCTTTTGACTTCTTGGTACTGCTCACAGTAATATGTAAGTAATTAAGATTTAATGTGATTGAATTTAATTTAATTGGATGTAGATTCCAGTAGATTTTTTCCGGTTAGATAGTATGAGATTTTTATCCATTAAAAACTTGCAATTATTCCTGATTTCAGCCCTTTGTACTTTTCCAAAGTATGATATAAGATGTTATGCAGTTTTGAGATACATCTCATATGCTTTGCATCTAATCACTTTTCTATTCATCGTCTCCAAATTCCAGCCATAAAATATAATATGCAATTGTCTCAGCTCAGATTTACTATAAATCCTTGTTATACAAGAAACCATGTATTTATATATTAATGAAAAACATATCAATAGATATAGGAGGCAGGGTATGCTGATAAATTTTTAAATATATTATTCAAGAAAGAGGTGATAATGTAGCAAACCAGACTTCAGAACTGAGAAGAGGAGATAACTTCTAGGTAGGTGGGATCCAAATCCTGGTGTCCTGCCCCTTCCACTCACAATTTGACTACCCTCTTCAAACATTTGAAAAATATATATATATTTCAAACCATTTAAGGTTTATATAACCAATTGTTGAGTTGAGTTCAATTGCTTAAAAAAAGAAGCATTTTTTTTTTCTTTAGTCCCTGACTTTAGCCTGTAACATCTCCATTTCTGGTCCCTTAAACAATATTTGAGAGATTCCTTATTATTAGTCACTCTCATTTATTATAACAGACCAGTTAGAAAGTTGAACCTTATGTCCCCCCTTTTTTAGGGCCTCACCTGTGGCATATGGAAGTTCCTAGGCTAGGGGTAGAATAAGAGCTACAGTGCTGGCCTACACCACAGCCACAGCCATGCAGGATCCAAGCCGCGTCTGCAACCTACACTACAGCTCACAGCAATGCCAGATCCTTAACCCACTGAGCGAGGTGAGGGATTGAACCCACATCCTCATGGATACTAGCTGGGTTTGTTACCACTGAGCCACAACAGGAACTCCCAAACCTTATACTCTTTTAAAATCTCCCCTCCTCACCTCTGCTTAGCACAGACAGATGGCTGGCTCCGGCACCTGAAGGGAGGGGGCCCTGAGGAGCATCTGGGATACATCCAACCCCTCTGTCTTCCAGGGCCAAGAGTTTTTCTCTTAGGAATTGAGGGTACAGCTTAGGAGACAAATTTATCCCTGTCCTTTTGGAGAGTGATGGCAAAATCCCCTCGTTTTGGCTATTAAGCTTCTCAGGACAGATGGCAATTGGCTGAATAATGACCCAAAAAAGGTAGGTCCAAGTCCTAGTGTGTTTTGCACGCTGCTTTGACCATCTCGAGATGAGAGCATCTGCCTTTATAGGGTGGTCCCTAAATCTGACGATGAGCATCCTTATAAAGGAAAGAAGAGGAGATGACCCTGAGACGTACAGAGAGGAAGTTCAAGTGAAGACAGAGACAGAGACTGGACTTTTACATCCACAAGCCAAGGCGCATCATGCATCATGGCTTTCCGCCATGAGGCACTGGGAGAGAAGCATGGAACAAGGTCTTCCTCAAAGCGTCCAGGAGGAACCAACGCCTCAGACACCTTGAATTTTGACCTCTGGTCTCCAGAACTGAGTGGCAGAGAATTTCTATTGGTTGAAGCCACCTAGTTGGCGGTAATTTGTTATGACAGCCGTAGGAAACCAGTACAGACTCATTCTTGATGCCCCTGTGGCAGACATCCAAATGTTTGCCCTGTAGGGTTGTATATGTGAGTCCTTGCAAGAATCCACGGCAGTTTCCCATTGCAATTTCCCTGATCTGAAAGGTCAGCCTTGAGCTCGGATTTCCCTGCTCTTAACCCCTGTATCAGGTAGTATATCCCGAAGTTTGTGCCGCTGTCATTCTCTTGCCTTGAGGTCTGTCCTCAGTTGTGACTTACTGGCAAGATCGCTCAGACGTGCCTTTGTAGTCCCGTGATCGCTGAGAAACTCATACATTTTTAACATGACAAATACTGAAAACAGGGCGCTTTAGTCCTTTCAGTTCTATATTTCTAATTTTCTTGTCCTGCTCTGTGGAGTCTAGTGCCTAACAGACAACCAACCGGGAAGTGCTGCAGATTTTTCGAGATTTTCCTTCCCTGGGAGGAGGGGAGTTAATATTTTTATCCAAGAGCTTACGGTTTCTACAAGAAAAAGAACCTAATGTCTTTTTTCTCTCTTACTCCACATTGTCCCACCCTCTTTCTTAGTTTGGGGGAGAGGATAAGATAGCAGCTAGTGGTAGAGTTGAGGCTGGTTTTCCAAACCCACAGTCAGTTCAGGATTCTGGGCTGGGGGCTGGAGATGGAGGGCATAGCCAGTGTTCGCCTTCAGCTTCTGACCCACTCTCCTTGAAGCGTTGGGTTAGTGCCTCTTTGTCTTCAGCTTTAGATTCTGGTCACTGATTTGGGGACACTAGGAAATATTTCACTCGATAACGTCACATATACTTTTCATGAAGTTGCTCTGCTATTTGTCTTTTAAGTTTGTGGATTTAAATATTTAATGTGGAAAAGCAGCAAAGTTCCCATTGTGGCTTAGTGGGCTGAGGAATCGACATTATCTCTGTGAGAATGCGGGTTCGATCCCCGGCCTCACTCAGTGGGTTGAGAATCTGGTGTTGACACAGGCTTCAGCGAAGGTTGCAGATGTATCTCAGGCCCCATATTGCCTTGGCTGAAGCATAGGCCACAGCTGCAACTCCAATGAGTCCCCTAGCTCCTAGCCCTGGACCTTCCATGGGTCACAGGTGCAGCCCTAAAAAAAAGAAAAGGAAAAAAGGGAAAGCAGTTAGATTTGATTTTGCTTTTTATTTGATGTCCACCTGAACTCCTCAGTTTACTTCTTTGTAAAATAAGAGAATTGGACTAAGTTTATTTCTTTCTCAATGATTTTAGGAGCTAGAAGGGAGAAATAAATGCATAAAGTAGTCAGGTAAATGAAGGGCAATGAGAAGCTTAAAAGTGTCAATTATTTACCTGATATATTGACATCATTTGCCAAAAAAATTGCAGCAGGTCTTCTTGAAGGCAGTTACTAACCTCTGCTAGAGGGACTTTAATGTCCATTCCACATTTAATTATCCAGGTGACTATTTTCTTTGCCATTTAAAAAATATACGAGAGCGTCTTTTCCTGTCATAATTGGAAGTGGGTGCCTTTTAGTGAGAAGGGACCAGAAATATTATATATGCAAGTATCCTTTATTCTACGTGATTTTCAAATGGCACACAGAGCATTTATATAGCGGAAAAAATTCTGTTCATATTTATTTGAATAGAAACTCAATTTTTTTTTTAGTGAGAGTGATATAATCTTGAATAATTTTATACATTTTTCTAGAAGCACATATTATTGTGTATATGAGGTTCCATTGCCTTTTATTTTGTTGAAATTTTTACCCAGAATTACCTAGTATCAGCTACCCTTTCAGAAAATCATTTCATCCATAGCAAGTTACTCATAGAATTTGAGTGCCCAAAGCTTGATACCTGAATCAGGAACATTCATAGTTTTGCATTTATGTAATTTTACAGACCGAGGCCAGCATCTGACTATTTCATGAAATCTCATGTAATTATACCTAAGAGTGTAGATACTGAACTTCAGAATTTTTCCCCTAACAAACCTCTTTCTTATTATTTGTACTTAAAATGCCAGATAGTTGCTTGTGTAGACACCCTCTCTACAGCTATGTGTAGGTGGATTTTCATATCTGTGATCTTCATTGTGGGTGGTGAAACATGTATTACAAACTATTTGCTATAAAAAAGGAAAGTCAGTGCAGTAACACCATGCTACACCCGCTTTCAGAGACTGATAAAATTCCAGTCCTCAAACCCCAGGGTACTTACACATGTTCATTTATGATCACCCATTCACCGCTGTGTATATCTGCAATGCCCTTTATCTTGTCATTGTCCTCACACTGTGAGTTTCTTTTCTGGGTCCCCAGGGATTTAAAATAGTCTGGTCTTATTGTAACATAGTGCAAACTTCTATCTGACACCAAGCTCCAGAGAACCTATTCATTTGACGATTTCCTGAATAGAGTTTTCAATTCTAGATTTAATATGAGAGAAGTGCAACTCCGTAAATCTTGTCTATAGTTATTTTTAGATTTTTATGAAATTCTTTTTTTTGCCATGATAAGAACATTTATAAGAATAAGGAAAATTTAAAATTCAAACAAATAATTTGGGAAAATGTTAAACGGCAAAGCATTTTCAACATTACAAAAAGAATGGCTCATTTAATTTTCAAACGTTTGTTTCTTTCAAATTGAATTTCTAATTAGTGAGCACATGCCAAAAAGGTGAAAATATTAATGAGATACTCATTGATGTTTCATAGAATGAGATCAGACATCATCACACACATGTGTATATTTGCACCTATGTTACAGAGAAAATCCTCATTATGCAGGATAACTGTTGCTTGTCACAAAAAGTTTCCAAAGAAATTACAGGTGGCATAGGGTTTCAAGAAGCCATTTGTCTAATCTTTCCCCTTTCAGCTGTTTACTGCCTTTTGTTTATCAATGAATATTCCTATTTGCTCACATCTTTAATTCCCTTTAACTAAAAAATGAGAGTGAGCGATTTCTACCACAGTTTTAAACTAAAAATTTGCTCATGCTGCAAATGTGTGGTGAGCACCTGATGGAGATAAAAGGTAGTGTACTTGTCGCCATGGATAAAAAGTGTGGGAGAGGATTTATATCTGTTATTTCTCCCCATTCTGCAAATATAGAAACTGCTAATTTACATTTTTTTTAAATTTACATATTCTTCATTTTATTATACTTATTGAATCTTGCAACAAAAATAAAGTGATTTTTAGGACAGGCATTTCTGTATTTTCTTTCTCCCTATTTTGAATTTTTATTATTTTTATATTATTTTCATCTCCTTTATACAGTTTTATATATTTGTGATATAATGGCTAAATTTGGAGATTAATGGAAAACCCAGATTGACACTGTATATAAACAGGAATAAGAGTTCCCGTTGTGGCTCAGTGGTAATGAATCTGACTAGTATCCATAAGGACGCAGGTTAGATCCCTGGCCTCACTCAGTGGGTTAAGGATCCAGCGTTGCTGTGAGCTGTGGTGCTGGTCGCAGATGTGGCTCGGGTCTGGCCTGACTGAGGCTGTGGTGCGGGCCGGCAGCTGCAGCTCCGATTTGACCTCTAGCCTGGGAACTTGCATATGCTGGAGGTGTGGCCCTAAAAAGCAACAAACAAACAAAACAAAACAGGAGCATAATCTAGAAGGAATACCTTTGTGTTGTTCATAACTGTTTCTATTTTGGATTATAATTATTAAGGGAATCTGCTAACAGAAGATTGTCAGAGGCTGTAACCACAGTGTTATAAAACACACAAACTGCTCCTCTAGGTAGCAACCTAGCTTGAAGGAGACCATAGCTGTCATGTCCCTGAAGGATGCTTGGCCTGGAATTAACGGGAAATTGTCTGCAGTATTTTAAGCGTTTTCCTGTGTGTGTGTGTGTGAGATTGCTGGGGGAAGGGTATGGCTCATTTATTATCATCAGATTTGAAATCTGATAGCCTGTGACCCCCTAAACCTTAAGATCACCTGAAACCTCAGCTTCCTGCCTCTAGTAATGCTACAGGTAAAGACTTAATTTCCCCTCTACTTTAAACATGTATCTGAATAAGTGAATCATCCTGCCTTTTAACCGATAGAGGCAGTATACTGCTCTGGTCACGAGAATCCGCCAACACTAGTGGCTTTGACAGGTTCTGCTCAAATAAAGACTAGTCCACTTCATTTTTAAGCCCTTCAGCTTCACCCAAGTGACATTCCTGGAAGCTGTACACTTGATTTGTGCATTCTAATGATTTAATTTAGTAAACTTAACAAGCTTATCTCCAGTCAAAGACAACATGACATTTATATGACTGAGGGGTGTGTGATAAGACAGGATTCTTCCTGCTTTGGTTTCAACCCAGACTCTGTTTTGGTGATATCAGACAGGAAAGTGAGTGTGAAACAAATCTGCCCATGGAGATTTTAGAAGGGACTGATTAAGAACCTACTCTTACTTCTTGAATACCGTCGCTTACTCAGATGCTCTCAGAGAGGATCACGGGGTGAAGAGAGGAATTTAGGAGACGGTTAGTAAAGACATTTCTTTGTAGAGAGCTGTTGCCCTGCTTGGTTATTCCATCTTCTTTTGAGGGAGAGACCTTAGGAGCTGACTTGCTTTCCAGCCTCAAACTTGAAGAGCGTGGGCTTCTAGGCGCACAGTTGGCGACCTTTGAAATGTCCAGGAACCTCTGACTGCTTGTGCCTGACCAGAGCAAAGCAAGTAAAGCAGAATGAGTTCCGAGGTCTTTGCTGCCCAGGAAAGGCGGAGAAGCAGAGAGGACCCGACCGCCAGCCCCCGTGGCCGCACTGGGACAGGCCCAGCCACTCCAAGCTGGTCAAGGAAAGAGAGGTGTGATTGCTTCTGTGAACCAAGCGAGGGCCGTGCTTGAGGATTGGGGGGCCTTGTGCAGCAGGGCTCTCAGGAAGAGCGATGAGGGCTGGCATGCCCTCTGGATGAGGCCGGTCCTGGGCAGAGGCACGAGGGTCTGCTTAGTAGAGACAGGGCAACCCAGGACAAGGGCATTTCGGGCGAGAGGGGGAGTCTAGAACTATTCCGAAGCTCATGAAATCAAGATCATAAGAGCAAGAGTCAGCTTTGATTATCTGCTCATTGCACCGAAGGCGCCCAGAGTTTTACCCATCAGTTCTGCCCAAATAGTACAAAGCCACCCAGTCAAGTAAATCCTGTAAGGAGCCAAACCGCAGCTTGGAAGGAGAGAACGAGAGGAGCCAGGAGACAGCAGAAGGACCAGGCATCAACCTTGTCCACTTTCCTCGAGGTTTTAATTGTGGGAAGAAAGAGATTTCAAACAACATCGAGATTGGTGCTTTAAGTATAGAATGGATATTCTGATTACTGACGTGACATAGTATTTGCAAAATCAAGGGACCGTATTGTAATCTCTTTCCTAAGAATGTGCAAAAGAAGCCTTGGAACCTACCTGAACCTTCATCCAGGACACAGGAAGATAGTCTCCATTGTGTACTATTTAAAGGGATTGTGGGAGAACGAAAGAAAGTTGTGTTTTATTCATGTCTCAAGTTCTGTTTGTTCATTTTACTTGCGAAGTTGCTTCAATTGGAATCCAGGCAATTAGCCTTCATAGTGATAATTGATCCTTTTTTTCATGTGAAATATTTTTTTCCAGTGCCATAGATGAAGAGATGGGTAGAGTCTAGTAGCACTTAGCTTTAGTGTCCATTTTCACTATTAAAAAGATTAAGTCCGTCATGTTTAATCCTTGACATGTGTGCCATACTATTTCGGGTTATGATATGTTCATCTCAGAACCGAGTGATTCTTAGACTTTGGGTGCCTCTTGTGTTCGTGAGTGTGTGTCATTCAGCGTCAACATCTGTGACTGCATGCAGCTGTGTTTCCTGCCTCACTCACTGGAGATGAGAAAACTCTTGACTTTTAGAGACACACTGCCTGGAAGTCATAATGCGAAACTGGCTTCTAAACGAATTCAGCTAAATCACACTGAATATCAGATTTTAGTGACTTTGTCATGACCGTTTATCAGATCCCTAAACTCCCAAATGACTCTTTAATGAATTGCTCCTCCTTTAGTGTCTCCTTTTTTGTCAGGTCCCTTTCCTTGTATCACAGTTTCACCCCTGCGTGGAGAAAGGGCATTCACTATTGTTAAATGTAGCCTGGTATCATTTAAGTATGTTTCTCTGATGATGGTGATGTCACTCAGGTACTTGGCCTACGAGGAACCAGCACAATTTCACTTATTTCATTTTATTGGGTCCCCTTGACTTTGATGCTATAAACTAAAATACCATTGCAGTCTCCTCCAGCAATCTCAAACTTAATTATTCCACTCCAGGAAGCTATCTGATGGCCCTGCAGAGACCTGCTTTTGCTCTAAAGTGCAATCCCTTATTGTGTGACGAAATTACCTTTGTTTCTTGTTCTTTTTTTTAAAAAAAACAAGCAGTAATTTATAAACAGCACGGAAAAGCACTTTTCAACACAACTTAATGGGTGGTCACCACAAATTTGATTTCAAGAATTTAGCTTGGATATTTCTTAGGGTTTTCCTTTTATTCTTTCCTGTGTAATCATGATGAGTTCTTAAATACTTTTCCAAGTACTGGGCATTGTGGGTAATGTGGTGTAAATTGCCAGGATCGCTGACTCAAGTCTTTTCCCCTCCTAAGTTTGATATTATTTATTAAGTTTCTTAGCACAGATGACACATCTTATATGCCCATCTCTACCAATATCTTTTTTGCTGCTTTGAGCAAATTTAGTTTTCTCAACTGAAATTTCTAGGTGATTTTAAGTGATTTTGCACAACGCAGAGGAGAGCGACAGAGATGAAGAGAGAGCCGAGATCAGAGATTTACAGCTATTGTCATTTGCTACACAGTTATATGGAAACAGTCACTAACATATTTAGGGGTGATTGAAATTTTCTTTTTAATGTCACATTTATAATATTAAATAATAAGAATCTTTTCACTGTTTGAATTATAACCAAGGAAAATTCAGTTCATAGTCAAAAACAAGGTTGGAAAACCAGAAACTCATTATATTATACAAAGGAATATTTGGGCTCTGTTCAACACTTTGGTCTGTGGGGACTAATAGGAAACTTATTTCTTGCTTCTGTCTCGCATTCTTTAAAGACAAAGGCATAGCCCAAGCATGCGCTGTTTTTCCTATTAATAACATTTTCTTTCTATTGCTGGTCTTAGACTTTGGGAAAAAAAAACTAGTGGTGAGTTGAGAGAGAAAAAAGTGAGAGAGCCTGGCTTTGTTATACTCTACGTGTGCAGGTAGTTTTTGATTTTGTTCTTTTCAGCCTAGCGCTCTCATCTGTGCAAGAAATGAAGTACATGTGAATTAATATGCTCTGGTCAATAGCAGAAGCAATAAAATATTACTGAAGAGAAGGGACCGCCATCGTGCACAAGCTTTGTAGACATTCTACCCCCTGTGCGGACGGGATGTTTACTTCTCTGGATTGGAGCCTCACACAAAACCAGAATTAGATTTCCTTCATTTTCAGCTTGCAGTCCTACTTCGTTTAACAACTGGGGAATTGAAAAAGAAAAACAGAGGCAGGGACAGACAATATTTGGAAAAAGAGCTAGAATGAAGCTGAATTCCATTTGTTTATTTTGGGTTTGGGAGAATGTGGAGAAAAAGAGATTGAATTTACGCACACACAAATCACCAACACTTCTTTTTTTTCTAAAACTCATTTTAGTTTATCCTCCCTGAACAAACTGAACAATATTTAGTGAAACTCTGTCTTAGTCCCAGAGATCACTTTTAAATTACCGGACGGTCAGGGGAGAGTTGGTGAGTACATCAAAGACTGACAAGTCTCCGCAGACCGAGCAGGTGGATGCAGGTTTCACATAATTTATTGCTCCAACATGAAAAGTTCCCCAAAAAACGAGTTGCTATACTTTCCAGACACATTAAAACATGAATAGGTATTTGCAGATGTTATTTGCTTAGGATTAGAGATAAACACAAGCTCGTGAGATCACATATGGAAATGCCAATTTAAATAATCTTCCTAAGATCTAATATCAAAAACGCTATGATTGAAGGCCAATATATCAAAACACAAAGCCTGTATATTGTTACCACATTAAGTGAAGCATATTGTTTCCTACTCAAAGGTAACTAATAGGTAAAAATGAGATAATAGTCCTGAAAGAATTTTGAAAATGTTTAGAAATTTCTGTAAACCTACAGCTTTGGTTTTCATTTTAATTATACTAAATTTCATCCTCTTACCACCTCTCCAAAGATTATTTTCCGTGTTCAACAAGGAAAAAATTGTATTTTTAAGCAAGTGTCTTTCTATTATGAGGGCTGATTTGTTTCAACAAATACTAATTAATGACACACAGTGCTCCGTGACTGGGTTTGCTTACTCCTTGTCCATCAACTGGAGGGCTTTGGGGCAGGCAGACACAGATTTTGTGGTGTCTGAAGTTTCTAAAATTAGAAAAAAAAAAATGAAGTTCGAAGCTACAAACACATACTCCAGGGACCCCTGCTAGGGTTTTGGAAGGGGTGCGGTCTAGTGAGGGCCCTGAAATTTAAGACACATTAACCTCCTAGTTAATCTCACCCTGGTCCTTGATATCTAATGGAAAGCATGGCTCTCTCATTCTTTGACTTGGAAAGAAATGGCATCAAGCTGAAAAGACAAAGAGAAAAGGATGCACTCTGCTTTGGTTTTTAGTATGTCTGGACAAAGTTTTCCTCAACTTTCCAGGAGCAAACGCTGATAACTGTGCCTTTGCCCACCGCCTTAGCTGCACCGTTATGAAGACACGGTGTTTGGGGGCCAAGTGAGCTAAATGATGGGCAGCAAGAGCTGAATTCCGCAAAAGCAGGAAGCGTACTATGAAGATATGGTCCAAACCATGCAACTTAAGAGCCCGTAAATATTGCGATCGTCTGGAACTCAAACCAGGAGTGAACCATAAGGCATCAGAGCAGAGAAACTGAGGCCAAGACACCGTTCACATACTGAGACTGGGTTTTGGTCACACATCTGTGGGGCTCCCACCTCGTGGCCTTGCATTGTGCTCGGACCTAAAGATATATAGAGGAAGGGACTTAAAATTCCCATCAGGGAATTTAAAATCTTGTGCGAGAACTGATTTCAAAATTATAAAAGCCTATATAAAATCATGAAGTACCTTGAGTGGTTATAATTCATTTACTGATTACCTCCATTGCCATTTAATCTAGTCTCTGGGCCATTTCAGTTTTTCACAGATTCTGGCTTGATTTACTTCTGGAAGGTGCACCTGGGGCAGAACTTGCTTGGCATGGTAAAGTCAGTGAGCCCATGTTTGGATGTGAGAAAAATTAAAACCATTGGTAAGCTGACTTCCCTGTAGACGTGAAGGGATTTCTTGCTTCGTGATCTCTGGAAACAGGTTCCCGGATTCCTTCTTCACGTAAGACAACCCTTCCCTAGAAGTTACCCCAGAGTCTCCAGAAAGAAGATGCTCTCATGGCGTTTTGGGCTCCTGGCAGCTGTGGCTGACACCACTGACTTCCACGGGGTCAGGTGCAGACTTCATCCACCAGCCGCAGAGGGGAGGAAAACGTGTCCCTCTGTCCTCTCACAGTCCCTGGCTGGGTCTGAAGATGGAACTGACAAAAAACAATTCTCAAGAGAAGAGTATGCAAATTTGTATATTTATGTGACATGCGAGCTTTTATTTAGGAAATGAGGACCCCAAGAAACACACCAGAGTATTTTAACGCTGGTAGGTTTGTTGAAGAATGCAGTCCTGTCGACCTGGGATAGGTCAGAGTCGGGGTCAGCACAGCCTGCTGGGGAGACTAAGCAAGACCCGTTCAGATTCTCCTCGGTTTTCCTTTGTCTTTGGAGATAAGGTTGCTCTTTTCCTCCAGGTACATAGGGAGGGCGACTGTCACATGGGGATTTCATGGCCTGTTTCAGGGAAGAAGGGCAAGAGTGAGGGCTGGAGGTCAGAGTGACCTTCCTGCTTTTGCCATCTTGTTAAACTTCTCCAGCTTAAAATATTCAGTACGGCAAGGTGACGTTATTTGGGGGCCGCATATCCTGAACCCCATTAGCAGCATTTGAAACATTTGATCACTCCCTTCTCCTGAAAATGCTTTCATCTGACTTCCTGGACCAAATTCTCTCTTGGTTCTCCTGTACCTCACGAGCTATTCCTCCTGCATCTGCTCTGTTGGTTTCGTTCTTCCTAAGGTCTACACGGTGGAGTGCTCACCGCTCAGTCTTCAACTTTTGTCCTGTCACCCCATCTACTCACTTCCAGTGATCTCATCAGATCACATACACGGCTTCAAGTACCACTGATGCTGTGATGTATCTAATTTTGTATTTCCAGCCTGAACCATTTTGATGAAATCCAGGCAAGTTTGTCAGAGTGCCATAGATATCTCCATTTAGATTTCTTAGATTAATATATCAGAAATCGTAGTCCTGATATCCCTTCTTAAACTTACTTTTCTCACCTCCAATTCTCCCCGCTAGTAAAAGTCAATTTCATTATTCTAGCTGCTCAGCCAAAAACTTGGAGGTTGTCATTGACTTCTTTCTTTTCTTAGTTCCTGCCCTATGTCTAAACCAACAGTACACACTGTCATCTCTATGTTTGCAGTCTAATACAGGTGTTAATTCTTAACGCCTCCACTGGCACCATCTGCACCCCAAACACCGTCATTTCTTGCCTGGACTTTTGCAATAGCCTGATAACTCCCTCTGTATGCACTTTGTCTCATTACAGATTAGTCTCTTCACACAGTTACGGTGATTCTTTCCAACATGGTGGATTTTGTCATCCCTTACACAGCTCTACAGTGACAATGAATCTCTAAGTGTGACTTTTTTCTTTTTTAGATTCCACGAAATAGCGATATCATACAGTATTTGTCTTTCTCTTTCTGCCATATCTCATTTAGCATAGTGCCCTCAAGTTCTGTCCATGTTGTCACAAATGGTAAAATTTCCTTCTTTCTCTTGGCTGAATAATATTTCCTTGTAAGGAAATGGACACTTAAGTTGTTTGCATATCTTGGCTATGGTGCATAGTGCTGCAGTCAACATGGGAATGCAGATATCTTTTGAGGATCCTGATTTTTTTGGGTTTATACCCAGAAGTGGGACTTCCGGATCATATGGTAGTTCTATATTTGGTTTTCTGAGGAAGCTCCACATTGTTTTCCATGGTGGCTGAACCAATGTACATCCCCACTGACAGTGTACAAGTGTTCTCTTTTCCCCTCTTTCTTGCCAGCATTTCTTATCTTTTGTCTTTTTGATAGTAGCCATCAAATAGATGTGAGATAGCATCTCTGTGGTTTCGATTTGCATTTCTTTGGTGATTAGTGATGTTGCCTATCTTTTCATTTACATGTTGGCCATTTGGATGTCTTTTATGGGGAAATGTCTATTCATATCCTTTGCCCTCTTTTAAGTCAGACTGTTTATGTTTTTGCTATTGAGTTATATGAATTTTGATATATTTTAGATGTTAACCTCTTATCAGATATATGATTTACAAATATTTTCTTCCATTACATAAGTTGCCTTTTATTTTTTTGATTGTTTCTTTTGCTGTGCATTTTAGTTTGACATAATCTCACTTGTTTACTTTTCTTTTGCTTCTTGTGCCTTTGTTGTCAGTTTCAAAAACTCATCTCCAAGCTCAGTGTCAAGGAGCTTTTCCCCTGTTTCCTGATAGGAGTTTTACAGTTTCCTGACTTATGTTCAAGTTTTTAATCAATTTTGAGTTAATTCTCGTTCATTGTATAAGGTAGGGAAGTTTCATGTCATGTGATTATCCAGTTTTCTCCACCTTATATTGAAGAGACTGTCCCTTCCTCGTTGATGATTCCTGGCTTCCTTGTCAAATATTAGTTGCCCTTATGTGTGAAGGTGTGCTTCTGGGCCCTTGAGTCTGTCCTACTGTCTATGTATCTATTTTTATGCAAGTTCCTTACTGTTTTGATAAATCTAGTTTTCTAATACAGTTTGAAGTCAGGAGGTGTGATGCTTTAGGCTTCGTTCTTTCTCAGGATTGCTTTGGTTATTTAGGATTTCTGTGGTTCCACATAAATTCCAGAGTGTTTTTATTGTGAAAAATGCCACTGAACTTTTGACAGGAATTGCATTGAATCTATAGATGCCTATGAGTGGTATGGACATTTTTACAATATTAGCAATATTTGTTAATACTATATAAAATTATTAATATTTATTAAATTGTCTTGAGATGCTTAAAAAGATTTGGAAAAATAATTCCAATATCCTATTATATAAAACTGAGTGGTAAAGAGTTCCCATGTGCCTTGGTGGGTTAAGGACCCAACATTGTCCCTGGCCTTGCTCAGTGGGTTAAGGGCCTGGCATTTCTGCAAGCTGTGGCATAGGTTGCAGATGTGGTTCAGACCCAGTGTTGCCATGGCTGTGGTGTAGACCTCAGCTATATCTCTGATTCAACCTCTGGCCCAGTAAACCTCCATATAGCACAGGTATGGCTGTAAAAAAAAAAAAAAAATTGAATGTTAATATATATTCAGGAAAAGGTTTCTAAAAAATCTACTACAAATGAGAGGGGCTATTTTTCCGGACAGTGTAGATAACAGGATGCAGAGTATCTTCTTGTCTGTCTGGCTTTGCCATCACCTACACAAAAATGCAGAAATGTGCATGAAGAAGACTATGTTAGTTTGGTTGATCTCTTTGTTACTGTTGGCATATTTCTTTTTTAACTTTAACAGATTTTATTTGAATAGATGACATATGAACATATTTCTGTGATGGCTTGGTGTTGCTAACTTGGTTTACAAACACCAGGGATGTTAGATTTAGAAGCTGCCAAGACATTCAGCACCCATGAGGCCCTTTTTGGTTTGTGTCAGCTGTTGCTTCTCAGGTGGGTTAATGACTGTTCCTTCTAGAACTTGACAGTTGTATTTCTAGTATGTATGGAGTATTTCTCACTGCTTTCAGTGATAGGCTTAATCTTGGAATAACAAAAACCCTATTTTTTTCCCCCCTGGGGCCTTCAACACTTCAACATGTGGGACCAGAAACTGTCTTTTTTTAAGAAGTGAGAGAAATTGCAAGTATAACTAAACAATTTTGGGGAAATATAATCTGCGAAAACAGTTTCATTATTCAACATTTCTGAAATGTGAAAATGAAATAAACAAAACAAAACCAAAAGCACCACAAGACTGAATAGTTTGTAAAATACGTGGAGGAATTAACTAAAGCCTGCATGTTCTGGGTGGCTTCAGATACTTAACATGAAGCCAATAGGGAAGAGAGTGGAAGCAAATACCTTCATGTCTATATGCCAGGAAAATTACCCTATGAATACTAAGTTGTCTGTGTCTAACCAATGGGCAGAATTTGTCGAATTTCTTAAACTTATATTTGTAAGAAATGTCTATAGAACAGTTGTTTGACTTAGCTTTTAATTCCTTATTAGGTATATGTTTGCACATTCTGATGGAGTTGAATGGCAATTCAAATATGCTTTATAATTACAAAATGTTCTTGCAGGGGAAAATGTGACACCCTAAAGTTCAGAAAGATTCAAAAAAAGTAAGAAAAGTCTTTAAAGGTCTTTCTAAGGAAGTGAAAATTAAGATCAATTTATCAGTCAATGATTTAGGCTAAATCCCAATTTTAGTTAACTCTAAGTCATCAACATATATTAACAGTTTTATTGAGTACATATTAATCTTTTTAAATACCTTAAATGCTTTTAAATTTCTGGTTCTCTCTACTGTAATTTAGATTAAATATTAGCTAGAGGGTAGACATAAGATGCAAAGTGCTTTAAGGAACATATATGTACCTCATATGTTTTCTCCTTTCTGAAATAACCTCCAATTTATATAGATTTTCAGTGTAATTTGACAATGCTTGACATAACACTTGGCGTTTGATGGTTATATTAGTCTGGATTCTGGGTCACAAACCGCAGAAACAATACCTGGCTAACTTATCAGAAAAAAAAGAAAATACCTTGGAGGTACATCAGGCCATCACTTATAGCCTTGATGGGAAGCCTGGAGAGTCAGTCTTGGAGAATGAGCAGGAAACAAGGGAACGTGAGCGTTAAGGTTCCCAGCTCTGGTCCCATTGCAGTGTTGTCCGATGTGGTCTTTGTGACAAAAGAACATTGCTGCTGCTCCCAGTTGCCCCCTGGGAATACATTAGAGACCACGCTTCTGTCTTCACACCGCGAGGTTTCAGGTCCGTCCCAGAGTCAGTGTCACAAAGTCGAGTGCCTAGGTCCCTACTGCCAGGGTTACGGGGAGACAGGACTTGGCCCCACCATCCTGACAATGCACAGTCCAAACAAGGCTTGGATGACGGGAGAATCCCTTCCACGAAATAAGAAGACACTTTTAATATAGAGAAACTAAAGACAAGCAGATATCCTCTAAACCTGGCCGTTTGTATTCACAGGCAGTTAACGGCTGTTATTCGTGGGTGTCACTTTCTGTAAAGTCTCCTGGAATACTGAGTGAGACAATACCAAGCCTCGCAATCAGGGAAAAAATACGGGGCTAGGTTCTTGTGAGCCTCTGGTTACAACATTTTCACCAGCAAATCAGTGTATAACTTTGTTTCTGTGTTTCAAGACACCCTATTTAACATATATTGTTGGTTCATTAACCTTGGACTCACGGCCAGCTGTCCTGTACTGTTAGCCTGAATGAAGCTTGCCTAACAGCTGTATTTTCTCTATAAGGCATGTCACAGCCTTCCTGACTTTTGTAGCACCAGATAGCACTTTAGCACTGTGCTTGGGGGGTCATTTTAAACACCAAAATCATCAACAAAAAGCAGAAAAATGCAAACAGAGCAGTGCTAAATAAACCGTGAAAAGGACACTTGTTTATAGTATGAGAACTAACACTAGAAGGTAGAGTGCTGCCTTATTCAATTTCCAAAGGGAACGTGAGTGTCGGCAGCTGAGGATCTTCACTGCTCTGTGCTTGAGTATGTCTGCAAATGACAAGAAGAATGCCACAAGAATTGATTTGGGGGTTACAAATAAATTTTAGCAAGTAGATGAATAGCAAATTTGAAATTTGTGAATAATGCTGACAGACTATGTGTGTATATGTATATGTATTTGGAGTTAACAAGTAAAGCATACACGTGCATATAAAAACTGAAATCACACTAGTGCAAGTCAATGTTCTAACATACCTGCAATTTCTGTCTTGGCATTGGTACCTTTCAACATTTAAAATCCTTAGTATATTTCTATTATTAGATAAATGTGATAATGTGGGAAGTTATATATCTGTTCTCTGGTTGTCCAGGTTAACTGCTACTACTTTGAAAACCTTTTTACAGCTATGAATTAACTTATCACTTTGAGTTTTAGTTTTGCCCCATTATGTCCAGATCTCTTAGCCATTATTCAAGTATCGATAACCAAAAGCTAGTATTCAAGTCCTGTATACTGTTTCCAATTTCTAAAGTACACGTAATTATCTAACTAAGTAATTGCTCTCCGTTCTTCAAGGATACTCAGATCGAAATACGTTTTTTTTCATTTACACATCTGATGTGTTGGATAGACCTCACCAGTCAAATGACTCTCTGAGCATCTGGCAAATTAAAGGTATCAAAATACAAATAAGGCTAATTCTTGTCGACATTCCCACCTTTGGTTTCTTCGTGGACATGAGCAGAAAGTTGGTGTGGCTGAGTGCTCTCAGTACTTGAATATTTTCAATCTTTTTCAGCTTTTTCTTGGATCACTGATTTTGATTTTTGGTTTACACCAATGAAGATAATAATGCAAAATGTATTTTGTGATGAAGCAAGGAGAAAGATCCGTCAGGTGCAAAAACCATGTTCCAACCATGTTCTGGGTGGAAAAACCTGCCAGCCCTGCAGTTAATGTTGGCGTTGTTGATAGTTCTGGCAAAGGTGTGTCTGAAAGATAGTGTTAGGACTGACATGAAGCAAAGGTTGGGGTCAGGGATACAGGAGGAGGCTTTCACGTCGACATGAACAGACAAGTCTCAGCAGGTAGGAGTGGTCTGGCAGACACATCAGTTCTAGACTCTGAAGAGACTCCACTGAAGTAGACAGTAGAATTCAACATCTAAGAATTCAGAGAATGAGTGTGATTGGTTCTGGATATTGCAGTCTGCTTGGCCTCTGCTCCATTTTATATTGCTTCCTAGAAGTGGATAGGCTCAGGTCTTGAGATATCATTTTAAGCAAGAAAGAGGTCGGAAGCTTGCAGGATAAAGTCAGATATGTTAAAATAATCTTTTGAAAGTAATAGGTCTACAATAAAATGAGGTGCAAGTGTATGAATTTTTGAAGGAAAGTGAATTCAGTTCTTGGAAAATAATAAAGAAAGATGGCAAAGTCTCTTAGACCTAGTATTTCATACATAGTCATGTATCTAAAGTGAAAGCAATTTCTCATGTCCCAAAAGAAAAAAGAAACACCGTAATTCATTGATTCTAAGATGTGCTTTTTCCACATTTTTAACATTTCTGAAACCTGGAAACATCTCACAATTAGTGGCATCCTACCATTAAAACCGAATAATTTTTTTTCCCTCATGAAACGTAAAATAATGAGGCATGTTACAATTGAAGATAATTTAGATTTGATTATAGTAATATGTCTTAAATTTAGAAACAGGTATTCATTAGTCAAAGTAAGATTAATAAACCATAGAAAATAAACATTTAAAAATAAATTTAACGTAACACTTTGCAAGTTAAACCTAGAGATCAGTGGATACTTGAACACTCTTTTCAAGGGTCAACTTTGTGTTATTTTGTACAAATTATGTTGTATATGTGTATGCATATTTTTCTCTATAAAGAGTCTAGTTTTCATCCAGTTCTAAGTCAGTATTCAAAAACTGAAAAACATCTTAAATAATTAAGATGATTAATTTTAATATTCCAAATAATACATAGTAGATAGTTTATAATTATTACATTAAATAATTTATATAGGTAAGCATTTTTTATTTTTTTGATTCATTAGTGTCCTAATATCCCATAGCTTTTTTTGGGGGGGGGTCTTTTTCAGGGCCGCACACGCGGCATATGGAGATTCCCAGGCTAGGGGTCTAACAGGAGCTGTAGCCGCCGGCCTTCGCCACAGCCACAGCAACGTGGGATCTGAGCTGCGTCTGCGACCTACACCACAGCTCATGGAAGCGCCGGATCCTTAACCCACTGAGCGAGGCCAGGGATCGAACCTGCAACCTCATGGTTCCTAGTCGGATTTGTTAACCACTGAGCCATGACGGGAACTCCTCACATAGCTTAATAGACATGAATCCACCTAAATTTATAGCAGAGCAGGAAAAATGGGAAGGCCCCTCTACTGTTCAAATCTCAAGTATATCCCTGTATTACATTTTAGTTCTTATAGAAAAGTGTTAATATCCTATTGACATTTAAAAAAATAAAAATAAGTGAAACAATAATTTAGAACAATTTCTTCTAATTTTAAAAATGTTTTTTTCCCTAAAATATATGCAATGGGAAGAAAAAAGTCAAACAAAGTTGAACTATATTCATACTCTCATTTTAGCGACAAGAGAAGCATCGATTGGGGTAGATTTTTTTGAGACAAACTTAGAATAATAGTTTTTTTGGTTATGACCTTCAAAAGCCAGGCTGCTTTGGGGTGGTGACAAAAATTAGATATCCTTTCTTCGAAACAATAACAGGAAATTTGAGTTATTCTTTGCTTACTGAAGACTTAAGAGGGAAGACTTTGCTTTGCCTCAAAGGATTCAAGGCACAGGGGAAATGGGAAAGGGCGACCCTAACAGGGGACGACGGCGTCAGAGCCTGGGAAACAAGGACGGGAACTTGGGTGAGGGTCTCTGTGACCAGGAACTGAAGAATAGTAATGGCTGCCGTCCCATTTTTAATCTTTATTTTGTTGTTCTCTGGTATGCGTGGATTTGGTAGAAGTTTCTCACGACAGCGTTATGTTAGGTGCACCTTGAGAATGAAACAGAGGCTATGCAGACACATCTGAATGTGCAGTGCTTGCAGCCAGGCTTGCCTGGGCTGAAACTGCGGCTCCACGTCTGAGCACCAGCCTCTCTCTGCTTCATTTACCTGAGCTCCAGGATGGGGGTAACGCTCAGGATTAAAGCAGTTAATGTATATAAAGTTTGTTTCAGTTTCTTTCTGTCTTTCTCTTTTTTTTTTTTGCAATGGCTTGATGTTAGATCTTAGCACCCAGGCCAGGGATCAAACTTGGGCCACAGCGGTGAAAGCCCACTAGACCACCAGAGAACTCCTTATGCACGTTATAAAGCTCTTAGCCCGCTAGAGGGTAGTATAAAAACTCCATCAAGTTTTGGCATAAAATCACAGATAGAGAACTGGAGAGCCCGAGGTGGCGCTGGGTCTTACTAAGTAGTTTAAGTTGAACCAGGAACGAGGATTTAGAGTAAAGCGCCCGCGCAAGTCTGAGACTCCCTTCGGAGAGTGAGTGCCCTTTCTGATCCTGTGCGGTGCCTCGAGACGGCCGGATGCTGGGAGGAAGAATGCCCCGCTCCGGTTCCATGGCGTGGGAGGCTTGAGTTGACTTGATAAAACTATTAATAAAGGGCAGTGCCGGAAGGCTGCGTGACTTCAGAGTGTCCCGAAAATGAAATACCCCAGTCATCTCGCTCTTCAGAAAAACCCTCTGTTGAGAATTTGGTGTACAGAATATCATTTTTTTCGTAGTCCCAGTAAAATTATTTTACCTTTGAAGGAGGAAGACTGTGTGGCCCCGAGTCGTGTTCATTTCCCTGAACTGAGCAGTGTGAAAATACCGCCCTGCTTCCACCGCAGTTCAGGTAAGCTGCTGTTTTGGACGGCAGGAGACACAGCCTGGCCGAACCCAACCTGGGCCGACCCCACGGGCGGTAAAGCCGACCTGCTGGCACCGGCTTCTGGTGGAGCGAAGTGCGGCATTTGTTGCAGGACGCGTCTGGGAGTTAGGGCAACCGGTGCTCAGAAATAGCCCAACTCCGCGATGGGTTTCAAGGCAAGGTGAGACAGGCGGGCTCCCGGGGTATGTGGTCAGCTCGAGCCCAATTCTCCGGTTGACGGCGAGGTCACAGAACAGTGTCACAAAGGCTTAGTTGGCACTGGCAAATCTTGAGGCTCCTCTAGGCTGGGGGCTGCGTGTAAACGGTGATCAAGTAGTTAGTGTCTCCCACCCGGGTGGGGCGAAAGCATCTGAAAAACGACTCAGGACACGTGCGTCAGACGCTGTTATCCAGGTACTTCAGACAGGAGCCACAGCAGGGGACAGGGGCAGGGGTCTGTCCCGAGAAGGCCCACAGGGTCCTGCTCGGTCACGACTGGTCTTCTGGTTTTAACCCGTATTCTTCTGTGTATGTTGCTTTATATCTCAAGGACTCAATTCACCCGATTTTAAATGAAAGTATTTAGCTGAATAATCCCTAAATCGCCGTCTGTATCTACAGTTACAAAATTTAAGTGTTCAATAGCCATTTGGATGATTGGATTGTAACAAAATTTTGCTTTTTTTTCTGAAGGCAATACTTTACTTTCTCTTCTTTTGACAACTGTTGTTCAATAGTTCATCCTCAGCAACAATAGGTTTCACCGTGTAAATCACAGGTCTGAACATCTCAGATTAACTGAGAAGGTGATTTTTAGTGATTCTTCCCTGTATGGGGTGATACACATCTCAGTTCTGTTTATTTGCACACCTCTTCATTCTTTCAATTGTGAAAGGTCTGATGAGAGCCTGAGCTTTGAATCCAGTAGCTATACCGCGCGGCAGGTGCTCATGGCTGTCTCAGTACACTGCAGGTCGTTTGATTCAGGCAGACTCACTTGCCCTACCTATTTTTTAAAAAGCCTCAGTCAGAACAACCAATCTATAACAATTGGTGTTATTTATCTATTTATTTAGTTTGTCTTTTTAGGGCCGCACCCGCGGCATATGGAAGTTCCCAGGCTGAGGTGTGAATCAGAGTTATAGCTGCCAGCCTACACCGCAGCCACAGCTGCATCTGTGACTTAGACCAGAGCTCACGGCAACGCTGGATCCCTAACCCACTGAGTAAGGACAGAGATCGAACCCGCCTCCTCAGGGGTACCAGTCAGGTTCGTTACCGCTGAGCCACGATGGGGACTCCAACTGGTGTTCTAACTGGTGGTTTTAGTGGAAAAGGAAGCAAGTAGACCTGGGACAAAATCGGGCGAAAATAAAAGAAGGAGTTGATCAGAGATTACACTAGATAAAGCACTAATTTCTAGAATTCTTTTTTCTCCACATTCCTCTAGATTTTGCCTTAGTTCTCCTCTACCACCCCATCAGCAGTTGTAATATAACTTCGATAAGCAGATATTCTTTAGAATGAGTAGCACATAAAGGTGTTATTCACTTAACTCTTGATTTTGTTATGATATTTGTTTTGGGACATCAGGACTGGTAGACTGAGGCCACTTTAGGGAATATTGTGCGAGTCTAGAGTTGGGAGCTAGATAACAATGAGAATTAGAGACATCTTAGTGGCGGTGCTGTTGGTACGACGTGAATGGTGCATAGAGGGAAGAGAAGCGAATACCCAAGTTCTCTGAAAATTTCTTCTGAGTTTTATGTTTTCCCTGAAGGCTGGCCCCTAATCAAAGTTCCTAAGGAAACTAGGCTAATTCAAAATGTAGATGCTCTTGTCTGAGATTCTTTGAATTTATAAATTCAGCTCGAGGCATTTGCTCTCCCTATATGTTATTTTAGGATTATGATGCCAGATGTTTCTTGTGCAGGATGCTGGCAATGAAATTCTTCACATATTTACCTTTCGTTTTTTATCTGGGAGGCTTTGACTGAATGCCACATGACTGGAATTAAAATAAATATACAATCCAATTTTTTAAACTTAAAATTTAACAACTCTTCTCACAGAGATATCCATATTAAACTAAATGTCATTGATAGTAGGCAGTTTTCTCAATCTGTGTTAATTTTATCTTGTCTGCAGTCATACCCTGTGAAATAAAAATATATAATTACAGTCCTCTTGGTAGACTGTTGAGTATTTTGAGTTAAAAAGCATTCTGTGCTGGCAGCAGAAACACAGCAGCAGTGGTCTAATTTCCTCTAATCCACTAGGTGCCCGCTTAATTACAACCTTCCATTTACTAGCTCTTTGGCTCTGTTCCATCTTTGCTTGTATATTTTTTTTCATTCAGTTTATTGTCCATTTCTATTTCATCAAGTAACATATAATACAGACTGTGCCTGTTTTGCTCCCTAGCTTTGCTCACATTCAGTTGAGTCATTTCTATATTTTGTTATGGAATTGACTTTAACTTTTTTTGACTCAGAGAAGAAAGACATTTATAATAAAGTTTAGTATTTAAGAGGTTGTTTTTTTTTAATGTCAGAACACTATGGGAAATAACAGAGGGGTTTAGAAATTATTTCAGCTGTCAGATTGATGAGTTAGGTGGTAGACACTAAATGAAAAATAAAGAGATATTGATGGAAGTGTTTTGTGGTCATAAAACGTATTTTGTTCATTAGTTTTAATGAAAGAAAAAACTCTTAGAACTAGTTTTGAAAACCATCTTATACATGTGTAATGAGATGATTCTTCAAGTATTGAATGAAGTCAATAAATGAAAAATACAAAATTTATTCATTTAATACACTGTGAGGGTTTAAGTACTTATTGATTTAAATACCTATTGATTAAGTACTTATGCATTTAATCATATACATAAAATATATAGAATTTATATACAGCTGTTCATATGCACCACCATTTTGTGTGGTGTTAAAATTATACAGGATATGTTAGATTCAACAGAATTAATGATTTTGTTTACAATAAATTTATTCAGCTTACTTAAATTGTAGTCTACATGAGGGCAGGGATCTTGTCTAATATTTTTAGCACCATAGTCTGATACTGGTGGTAAATAAGTGCCTGGCAACGGATATGAGGATTTACGTAAATTTTTCCTACACAGGCGTGAAGAGATATACACTTACAGATTTAACAGTAGTGCGTGGCCAGGTAGACACAGTCACGTTGGCCAAACCCAGAATGAGTTTAACCTTGTGAAGGCTATTGTTATCAGAAGGAGACAAAATCAGGAAGGTTAGAGAGAAGCAGAGACCAAGAAATCCATCTAGAATCTAATAATTCCAATGTTAGCTTTTTTAGATTTAAAAAAAAAGGTCAAGACACGAATGTTAGCTATTTTTAAATTAAAAAAATGATGGCTAAGAGTTAGGGGAGGTATCAAATAGAAAGGGGACCGAAGTGTTACTTTAGAGTGGTGATCTCTTCTGTATCTTGAGGTAGCCGTGGCTACATATGCGTAACATTTGCCGACAGTCCCAGAACTGTTCACTTAAGTGGTGTTCCTCAATATGGTTGATTTTTAAAGTGTTCGTAGGTAGATGATAGATAGATAACGCTTGATAATGCGCCTTTTAAAAACTTTAGCTGGGGAGTCGCCTCATGGCTAAGTGCGTTAAGGATCTGAGATTGTCACCGCTGCGGCTCTGGCTGGAGCTTTCCGTGGGTTAGATCCCTGGCCAAGGAGTTCCACGTGCTCTGGGCATAGCCAGTAAATAAATAAATAAATAAATAACACACTTTAGACGGAGAAACATGTTACAACCTTACTGGAAACCTGACCTGGAAATAATTTGTCAGCTTGGAAGTTGTTGACTAGAAAATCAATTACTCTGTCATTTTCGTTTATTCTTTTGTCTTTTCTGGCTGTTAGCCATTGTGAAAACAATGCGATGAAAACAGTAGAGGCTGGAAAGGGCCAAGGAATCTCCTTAAGCTCTTTAATTACTGTTAGAGAATGAGTTGGAAATAAGAGTCACTCAATATATCCCATTGTGTTTCTGAACAAACAATTTTATAATGACCCCCAAATTCCACTTTTTTGAAGAGTTTTTTAATCTCCAATTTTGCTGTCATTGCTCACTTTTATTTAGTCAGCAACAGACTTGCCCCATTGGCTGGGACTATGCTTTGAGGGTCTGATCTAAAGCCCCGTCTGACTTCGAATTCTGTGTTTCTTTGAGCTTTCTCATTGGAATGCAAGCTCCTCGTTCTGTCTTTAGTGGTTATAGCACTGAAGTCATCATGTCACACGCTGTGAATAAATGACAAGAATTAGTGAATTATTCTCTCCAGTGGATACTTCGAGCTTCCTTTAAGATAGTCCAGATCAGACAGTTGGGGGTTTTGTTTTGTTTTGTTTACTACTATATTCTGCAAAAAAAGTGTGTGATACGTTCTCATTTGATGCTTAGCGTTGATGTCTTACATTGGAATGCCAATTCCGTTTGCATCCAGGGTATATGAGTATGTAGCAATGATCATTTTTCAAAGTTAGTGGTTGCCTCACTCTATGGTTAGGGCAATTTCCTTCTTTATTCCTTCTTGTCTTCTCAAGGAAAATAGCAGGAATTCACTTTCCCAGCCTCCCTTGAAACTAGGCTGTGGAGTTAGAGATCTCTGCCAATTAGAAGCATCATTTCAAGAGTTTGATTTGGAAGGGGAGTTACTATTACATGTTGGGTGTTACGTGGTGTTCCAAGCTATAAATTTGTGTATGTCCAGTAACCCTCCACCATCACATAAGTTCATCTGTTCCATTGATTCATACTTACTGTGTCATGAGAAGCTCCCAATGACTAAAAGAGGAGAAAAAAAAGTGAGCTTGGTTTAGTTTATAGACCATCCTCTATGGTATATCAGATGTGGGCCTTTGTGGTGTTAGAATAGTATTCAGCGATGCTGCTGAAAGACAGTGGGAAGACTTAACTTCCTAATGGGGAGAATTTGGGGCTGTACCTCTCATGGTCCATTTATCTTGGAAAGAAAAAGGTACTTTTCTCAGCCATTCATCGACACTGATTAATAGTTAGACTGGATTGGCATGTATTGACCTAGAAGGAATGAAGTTGGAGGACTGCTGGCAGGGCACTTTGAGAAAGAGGTATTTAAATGGAAAACAAAATGCACCTAGAGCATGAGAGTATTTGTTTTCCTAGTGAGTGATAAGCTGAAGGCTCTCACTGTGAAGGAGATTATTAATATCCACATACAAAGGATGACACGGCTAATCAAACTTTCAGCAACCATGCCTATACTGCATAGGTTCATGATCGTTTTCGGTGAAGAAGGTTTGCACTGAATCAACATGTCCTTCCTTTAATACCATCTAACCAGTTTCTGACGATATTAGATTGCCAGTTTGCAGATGGTAGAAACTCATAGGGTAAAACCCTTAACTCTGATGTAGGTACATCCATCCATACCTGGGGGGTAGGGTGTGAGCCTGCCAAGCAGAGGCAGATAACTTATTACCATGAACCGGACAGTGACTGGGCCTTGCTGAAATACATTACTATTTTGGATCTGGATATTTAGACTGACCTACTCTTTTCCATGAATAGTATCTGCGTACTAATTGAATCCCTTGTCTTCCGTTACGATATTCATGTACCAGTGCTTCTGAGCCTAGAACTGGTTTTACAGGGGCAGAATTAAGGCATAGATTCTTATGCCTTAACTCACTGGATTTAGGGGTCTAGCTATATACTCTGTCACCCAGAAATTGCCAGTCTTGCCATATGTAAGATTGTTGAAGATATTATGGCACCAATCTTATGGGGCTAGAATGCCGTCTTGCAGAATGTGCATATGTTACATAGCACTCAATAACACGTGGTGCTTTTATTCCCCCAAAGATCTGGGAACAAAAGATTTGGAGTCAGAATATAACCTCTCACTTTTACGCTGCATGATTTACTGACAAAAATGATTTTTCATGGTCTATGATTTTTTGGCTTTGTAGGTTTGGAAATCTTAGTACCCAAGAAAAGATCGCTTCCACCTTAGCACACAACCAGTATTTCCATCAAACTGGGATATGAGACTGCTTCATGGCCATTACAAGCTTCTTATGAAGAAGCCAAGAATGGAAATTGAAGTGTTGCTAGATTATCAACGATAATGGATACAGGGATGAATATATAAAATATAAGGGGTCTACCCGTCCAAGGCGGAGGTCCCTTTCCCCAGATCCTCTTACAGCGAAAATAGAGAGGTGTGATCTAAGAGCTACCAGTCAGACATACCACGCAAGATTTCTGTTAGGAAGAGAGTGACACGAAGAAGGAAGTGCTAATAGGATTGTTCTGGCAGTTATGGAAGATCCTGGTAGAGAGTTTGGTTGGTTGGTTTGTTTGGGTTTTTTGTTTGTTGTTTTTTTCGTTTTCTAGCATAAGTAGCAGAGGCTGTGTCCACAATCAGCTTCTATTTTTTTTCTTCCTGGGAAATGTCCCTGGCTTTGCAGCTTTTGAGTGTGATTCCAGAGGATTGGGGGGCCACCTACTTATTAATAAACTCATTTTTTACCTAAGTTGCTAAAATGCATTCCATTGTTTTCAGTCCTGACAGAAATATATATCTAAATGTATAGCACCTGAGTGTGTGTACTGTGTGCATACATGCACACGGATGTATCTAGACACATGCATGTTACACATTTTTTCTTGTATGTGTCTGTTTATAATATGCTCCCTAAAAATTATGGAACTCCAAAGACTATCTGGATGAAAAACTGATATACATCTATACATCTAAGTGTGTGTGTATGTGATTTAGGATTAATTCTATTTGAATGTTTTTTCGTTTTTAGAAAATCTAATACGTAAGTTTTCAGATTATCTTTCATCTTTACTTAATGAAATAAATTGCTCACTTTCCAAGGATCTTTACTTTGAAAAACTAGACTATGAGATTCTCAATGTCACTCAATTTAACTCTTGAAATAGTATCAGAGAATTTAAAAAAAAATTAAGCCCAATAGCAAGAGAAAATTCACAATTTCAGTAAATAATATAAAAGGGTATGTATCACATGTATAACTTTTAGGATATTATTTCTTATTTAAAATAATTTTTAATAGTTTGACGTGACTAGTTTTATTCTTCGCTCAGTGATTTGGAAAGTCCCAGAACTTACTAACTGGTTTTTTGTTTTGTTTTGGGTTTCTTTTTGGTATTCCAATCATGCATATATAGTTTACGAAAGTGAATTTATTTTTTTATTTTTATTATTTATTTATTGATTGATTGATTGATTGCTTTTTAGGGCCGCACCAGCCGCATATGGAGGTTCCCAGGCTAGGGGTCTAATTGGAGCTACAGCTGCCAGCCTACACCACAGCCACAGCAATGCCAGAACCTTAACCCAGTGAGCAAGGCCAGGGATCGAACCCCCAGCCTCATGGTTCCTAGTCAGATTCATTTCTGCTGCGCCACAATGGGAACTCCGAAAGTGTATTTATATTTTAAAAAATTCTTTGTACATGTTTGCTATGAGTTTTTATTGCTAATCCAGCCCAAGTTACTCAGTAACTGAATTGACACAATTTGAATGAGTTAAAGCCCATTTAAAATGATTCGTTTTTCACTATTTAAGCAAATAGATCAGGCCAAAGACATCTCTTCATTTGCTGAATGGCCCAAGCTAATAAACTGGTCGTTGTCCAGTGTGGTGCTGGTGTCTGAATGGCCAGGTTCTCATTTAGGATGTTCTTTAGCCTTGACCATGCTCTCACACCTGAGTTAGGAATCTGAAAGGCACAAGGTCTGTAAGGTCAAGGTACTGCTGTATTTCTTTCGAAGTTCAGGGTGGAATCTGTTCACAACCAAAGTGGGAAAATACTCCAGATAACAAAAGGCCTGCTAAAAGGTCTACCTTCGGACCTCTCACCACTGAAATATTTCTTCTCGGCTTTCTGCCTTTATTTCCTCTGGTTTTTAGTGCTTCCATCCATTCAAGCATTTAAAGAGGGAGTACTCAAACAGACCAGAGGAATTGTGTTCTAGGTGGATAGATTCAAGAACTCAGTTCCCGCATCTGTAGGCACACAGAGCAAAACAGCAGCAGCCTGGAGAGGTTTGGGGGAGGTGTAAGGAGCCTGGAAACAATCCAGCTGTTCTCAGCAGGGATTACACGTGAAAAAAAAAAAAAGAAAGAAATTCTCTACTCTGCTCACTGACTGCTCAACAGGCAGAGCTTTAAATCTCCTCGTCCCTTCCACTTGTGAATTTTAATTGATGGGACTGGTACACAGAATAAAGCCATTCTGGCACAAATGACCTGTGTTGGCATTTAAACATGAATGGCAAATTTAATTTTATCTTCATTCCAAATTAGAAAAGCAAAAAAAAAAAAAAAGCCTGTTGTTTTGTCATACAAAAAGGTTTTGTGTTGTTATTTTTTTTTTATTTTGGTTTCTAGGAATAAAGAAAAAAATAGTTGAAATAAAACTTGCCTATGTCCTTTTGAAGCGGTTGGTTAATAAGCTTTGGCTTACAATCTCAATCTGGAATTTCCCTAGACTACCCTAATTATGGTAGTGGCTGGATTTTACGGTGGAGTTTTATGTGCCTGGTCCACATTTGAAAGCCCAGTCCTGTTGTTTAAGACCAGAAATGGACACGATTTAATTCTGTTTATTATAGAAATCAAGTGCTTTTGGAGAGAGACTTGTGAGCAGCTGTTTAATATTGCCTTTCGGCTAATATGGAGGTTCATTTCTCTTGCCCTCTGAGGAAACAGCAATTCATGAGATTTCTGGAGGCTCTTTTCTACAGAAATATCTATTGCCCAGATTTAGCATCAAAACAAGATTTGCTGTTAATTGGTGGGGCTGGCTATCTCTGACAGGTGTCAATTTAAGACCTGTTCTTCAGTGACTTCAGAGGATTCTGCAAAGAATACATCAATAATAAAAACAGAAAAAACATCATTTTGTTATACAGTTTCTCAGTTATTTTATTCACTTTCTGGAGCTAAATTCATTATGAAGGAAATTTTTTTTTTTGTCTTTTAGAGCTGCACCCAAGGCACATGGAGGTTCCCAGGCTTGGGGTCAAATCAGAGCTGCCAGTCTACACTACAGCCACAGCAAGGCCAAATCTGAGCTGTGCCCGTGACCTACACCACAGCTCATGGCAACGCCGGATCCTTAACCCACAGAGCAAGGCCAGGGATCCAACTCACGTCCTCATGGTTGCTAGTCAGATTCGTTTCCGCTGAACCATGATGGAACTCCTGAAGGAAGTTTTTGAAATGAAGCTGGGTGAGACTTACCTGCCTTCCTCAGAGACTTGTGTTCAACAGTTTTAGGAAATTTACAAGTTTCTTTTGAAAACAATGTAGTTAAAATACCTGAGCAGGTTTAAATGTCCTTAAGTGTTACATAATGGAAACTCACCATCTCTTGAAGGCTGCGTGGGGGGGTTTGAAGATGGTGTTTGAGACATCTTACAATGATCTAAAAGAGACCCTTAGACTTGATGGTACATTGACGCAGCGTTTGGTCCTTAGACCGCTTCTTCATGTTTGGTATTCACAGGAGTGAAAATGTACCTCCAGGATGACACATTCTCATATTCTCTTAAGGGCCAGTTCTGGCTCTGTAGTCACTCTCTTAAATCTTAGGGTCCTTGTTGCTAATGTTAAGACAGAGAAAACCAACTGTGTCTCAGATGTCAGTGATGTCGAGTCAAAGAATAATATCCAGATAACTGCTTTATTCTAAAGTGAACTTTATGAATCTAGACTTTGACAGTTGCAGTAACACTGAGGAATGATTAAATGGAGGTGGATTTGTATTGCACATAAATTTTAGGCCAAATACCCATATAAAATGTGTCTTGAGAACATACCCAGGTGGTTTTCTGAAATCATGAGGTTGGTCCTATAGATAAAGCGTGCTTTCTGCATTAAAGCTGCATGGGGTGAAGTTATTTCTCTTTGTGTTCCAGATTAATCTGGGTGTTATTTTGTTGTTGTTGTACATGATTTTGGAAAAACCAGTTTGGATTTCTTCTTTCATCTTTAAAAATTGTTGCAGAAATATCACATGTTGACTGAGTTGTGTAAAATGGTTCAGAAGCCAGTTACTGAAAATTCAGGTAGTGTTTGCCCACTGCCTGCCTAAGGAGCTGAAGTATTAGAGCACAGATTTTATTTCTTCCTGTAGGGGGCGCTTTGTGAATCTTCAAGTCAGGATTCTGTTTTTTGTTTCCAACTCGGAGAAGAACTTTACTGAATTAGGAGATAATCAAAATATACGGGATGGTCCCATGAAAACTTGGCTTGTGAAGAAAGTTCTTTGAAATAAGAGGTAATAGATTTACACATACTGTTTTCTGGAAGAAGCAAGTTTTTGATAAGAAATTGTAGTCCCCGAGACTTGGTGGAGCTCAAGGAATCGTGCAACCTCAAGATCTCAGAAACAAGGATTTGGGGCTAAAAGGGAGAAAAGACTTGATGACTGTGTTACTGCCACTGCACCCCGGACTGACTGTTAGAGGGGATGACAGCTGACTCGTTAAACCCCATCAGCCCTGTTTCTTTATCTGTGTTATGTGCAGGTGGGTGTAACGCTCCCAGAAACGTTCATCCAGGCAAATCAGGGTGGGCAAGTGGCATCAATTTCTCTCACTCTTTCTTTCTCTCTCTCCTTCCCTCCCGCCCCCTCTCCTTTTGTTTGGGATGTTTGGTGCTAGCTGTACACATACCCAACTGCACTTCAAATAAAAGGCAATAAAGCTTCACTTTAACTTACAGGTTCTGTACTCACACTTGTGTTCTCTACCGCGCAGATATTTTAACAGTATTTGTCTTTGACGCCTATGGCCCTGCCCTTGTTCTCCCCAAGATTAGACTGATGAGGGAAATAAGATGAGAAAGCAAAACCTGACACAGGGTGGGGGGACGGGCGGGGGGTTTCAGATGGAAATGCTGTAAAACTGGGTTGTGATGATCCTTGTACAACTATAAAGGTCCTAAAATTCATTGAGTAATTAAAAAAAAACTGACAGAGAGGCAGTCAAAAAAAAATGTTACTTCCTCTAGCAAATGAGTCAGTGGTAGAGTTCACAGGGTTCATGAAATGACTGGGAGAGAGTTTCAGGCGTTTGGAAGGTCCGTGTTATTCTTGTATGTGTTTCAAACTGAAATTACTGATAGCAAGGTGTAGTTAGGCTGTAGAATGCTATTTGGGGAAACGGGAGAATTAAACATATCTTACATTTGCAAGTCCGTTGTCCGCAGCTGAGTGGAGAGAAGGGTCAGATTAGCTGATGACTTTTAAAAGATAGCACAATTTCCATTTTCAAGAATTTTATCATCTTTGACCAAGTAGGTGTTTCTCAGGCTGTAAGAAGACTGATAGTCCTTACATACATATATAATAATACTCAGTATTTTCCGTGGGAAGTGACGATTGCTGTTTCACTGTATGTGAAGAAATTGGTGGCTTTCTGAAGTTGGCTGTTTTCATGGTTTAGTTTAGGAGAAAGCCGTCACCCGAACCATCCACTTACTCACTTTTCACCCTCTTGAACTGCCACGCGGGAGCACACTGGAAACAACTTGAACTTTTAACCATCAGCGCGATCCAACTTTAAGTCTCGCCCTGTGTTTCAAAAAAAGTGGGTAATTTTCATCAATTACTTTTACATATGTGTCTGGTCCTCCGTTGTGGCTTTATCAAGAGGCAAAACTTGTGGAAATAGTCCCAGACAGCGATCCTGTTTTAATAAGATTTTCAGTCTAATTACATGTGCTCTAAAGGTTCCCATAACATTTGGATCAGCTGCAAAATTTTAGGGGTTACTTGGCTGAACTGAACTTCTGAACATTTTGCAGTGCTTGAAAGAAAGGCTCTTCTAGTGAAAGCAAATCTCTTGGTCTGGTCAGGATTTATTTATAATTTTTTTTACAGTCTAGCCTGCTACATCTGACCTGTATGTGTCTTTTCTAGCTGGCTGACTACTGAGGAAGTCGAACCACTGTCAATTTCAGAAAATGGAAGGTATTTTTTTTTCTAAAGCGGTGAGTTGTGCCCTGTCATACTCAGACTGGGAAAGAAAAATTGTTCCTTTTTTCATGTTTGTAATTTATATTAAATTAGGCTGATGGCCAGATGATGTTATCTCTGACTATAAAAGATAATGTTTTACAATTAATAGCGACAACCGCCAGGCTTTGTATAGATTTTATAATACCCTCCCCATTTGTTTTAATACACATGTGATCCTTATAACATGCTGAGAAATTTCTTATTAATCTCATTGTACTGGAGAAGAGTCTTGGAGGTATAATGACTGGCTGAGCACTGGACTTAGTTCTTGAATGGAGATCTGACTTTGGTCCCTTTTTCATTCCACTGTTCCACAACTGCCTTACGTGCTCAGCTTTTCAGAGGAAAACGCAGTGAGCGATTTGTGAACGGGCAGAGTCTGTCTGCGAGGTACCAGTGACAAGCTTAAACAGAGCTGGAATCCGAGGTGGCCAAGCCACTTGTAAACCGAAGCGATGGCGGAGAGGTCCTGACGGAGGGGAAGCGCTTCCAAGGGGACAGAGGAGGTGGCTGGCTCTGCTTTTCCCTTTTCTGGCTCCTGTCTTTGGTCCACCTGAGTCACGAGGTTCCTCTCTAGGTTTGATATTTCTTTAAGGGAAATGAAAAGGATGACAAGAATCTGATATTCTTAAGTCATTAATTATTCAAAGACATTTTCAATTCGGTTTTAATTTTTTTTTCTTTTTTCTTTTTAGGGCCTCACCCACAGCATATGGAAGTTCCCCAGGCTCGGGGTCAGACTGGAGAGGCAGCTGCTGGCCTACACCGCAACCACAGCAATGCCAGATCTGAGCCGCTTCTGTAACCTACACTGCAGCTCAGAGCAATGCAGCATCCTTACCCCAGTGAGTGAGTCCGGGGATCAAACCCTCATCCTCATGGATCCTAGTCGGGTTCTTACTCTGCTGAGCAACAGCCGGAACTCCAATTTTGTTTTAATTTTTAGAAGGTTGAAAAATAGTTCTCTTTCCAACATCTACGCTCAAAATTTTTAAATTCTAAAATGGTGAAAATAATTTAAGACGAGTTTAGAAAATAGCCACTCAAATTCTGTCATCGATTCATTCAACATATGTTGTTATGAATTCCTACCATTGTTTGGAAAGCATCTTTCTGGCTGAATTCAACCATTTGTAGGAGTGTCTGAATACTAAGCTCTGGAAACTATTTTCCCCTCCTCTGAGGATTCTACTGAAATTAAAACCCTAACATACAAAAACAACAGAGAGGTGATAATGTCATTAAAAATCAAGAGAACGAGAGTTGGTGGCCCTGGGCGTGGGACAGAAAGGATAAATTCTCTCTAGAAACTTCAAGGTCCTTATCAGCCTGTACAGGTGGGAGCAACCTGACCTGGGGAGGTACCAGCACAGTGATGCCTTAAGGAGCTGCCTCTTTCTCCTGTAAGTAAATAGGCTGGCAGTAATGACTTTTATCTCTATGCTCCAGCCAGGGGTAAAACAGCCCTAGAAAAAAGTTTGTTTGTAATTGCCCTCAGGGGTAAACTTTTAAGCCCAGAGAGAAAGCACAGTGGAATTTGCAGTAAATATTTTTGCACAGTGAATGCAGGAAAAGACTCCCCTATGCCCCTGCTCCCTCCCAAAAAAACAACCCACAAAACCCTATACTCTCCTTAATTTGCAAAATGTTGGAAGGAAGGGGAGTTTCCAGTTGCCTTCCTAGTGCTTCTTTATCCACACACCTATTGACAACACTGTCAGTGGGCCCAGCCCAGTAACCTAAAACACCAGGTAGTGTCCCCCATTCAAGGACTGTGGTCCATTGAGAGCGAAAATCAATCAATCTCTATCTGTCTGTCTGCCTGTCTATCTGTCTATCATCTGTCTGTTTTTGTCGCATCTACCAGCTCTGTCTCAATACTCATCATCATCTATGCACCAAGGAAACTCATGCAAGCCAACTACCCTAGTTAACCTAATATTTCCTTCAACATAGGGACTGACTCCATGTTGTGACTACATTAAACAAGAAACATTCATAGATTAAAAATCATAAAAACAACCTTACTTTTGTCTTCCATTGTCTTTTTTTTTAATCCCACTGGTCAGGCAGAATAGATGTTTCCTTACTCTTTGATGAAAACTCATGACTTTTCTATCCACTCTTCATGAATAGAAAATTATTTTCGTTGCTGTAAATAGTCTGGAGTCATGCCTTGAAGCCTCTGACTCACTATACTTATTGACTCAATATTTGTTCAAAGATACAACCTTTCCCAGGTCCTCCGTGTCTGGGGTTGGCTTTTTGGGAAGGGGTTATTTTGATTCCTTTCTCTCTCTCACCTCTTTCCTTTCTGATAAACTCCTCTTTCTCACCCTTCAAAGGTCTGGGATGAAAGAAAATGGGAAAATATTACTTAGTTCATGGCATTGTTGTGAGAAGTGAACTAATGAATCACATTTCATAGAATCTAAGACTAATGATTATAAACCACACTTATTTTATGTGCCACTAAAAAAGGAGAAAGAAACGTTGCTAATTAAACTACAATATAATACTTTTAAAATCACTTGACCACTCTAAGTATAACCAAAGAAGTTCTAAGTGAAATAACTATATTAATATTGTTCTAAAACTCCTTTACGTTTAGTGTAACAGGTTTGAATCACTTTCTGACTCAGTGTCATTGATGTCTGTGTTTTTCTACATGCCTTTTTTCCATGCCACGAATGTCACTACTGACACGGCACTTTTAAAATTAATGCTCCGTAACTGTTGGTGATATTTTCTTCCACCTGGACGGCATCCTTCTTGTAGTGAGGATGAGGTGTCTTCTTCGCCTTGTCAGAAGATAGCAGCAAAGGAGTCAGGCAATAATCAAAACTCACGTTTTTCTTTCTTAAAAGATCCTTAAGTGGATTACTGGTTAAAATATTTAGAGTGGCAGTTGTTCGGCTGCACAGGAGCAAGCAAACAAAGGTCTGACAGGCAATGGCAACTGTGCTATAACCGGCTCATTGATAGTGAATCTTAAAACTCTGCTGATGGTCAGATGCTTCTGGATTTCCTAAGTGTTACAATGTGAGAATGTAGACATCTTGAAATTGATGAACTATAATGCGCACACACATGTATGTGTGTGTGTGTATGTGTGAACAATGTCTGGCAAATATTAAGCCCTCTGTATGATTGATTATTGTTACATCTTGAATGATACTCTAGAAAAGTGAGTTTGTGTGCTATGAGACTGGCCTTTGTTTGAAACTAACTTATACGATTGCAGGTAACTTTGAAGGTATTTTCAAGATTCCTTTCTTAGGAAAATTTGACCATACATCTGTGACTTGGCTGATGCATTTTTCTTGAGCTCCCCAACCATCCACATTTGTCCGTCTGCCCCACAGATATTCTTTCTTGTAGGCTCGTAGCATCCTCCTCGACAGTCTCTTAGGGAAGGATTTAAAATGCCTCTTTCTGGAGTTCCCGTCGTGGCGCAGTGGTTAACGAATCCGACTAGGAACCATGAGGTTGCGGGTTCGATCCCTGCCCCTGCTCAGTGGGTTAACGATCCAGCGTTGCCGTGAGCTGTGGTGTAGGTTGCAGACGCGGCTCGGATCCTGCGTTGCTGTGGCTGCGGCGCAGGCCAGTGGCCACAGCTCCGATTAGACCCCTAGCCTGGGAACCTCCACATGCCGCGGGTGCGGCCATAAACCCGCGGCCATAAAATGACAAAAGGCAAAAAAAAATAAAAATAAATAAAAATAAAATGCCTCTTTCTTATGTAGAGTACACATCTGGTACTTGAGAAACACCCTGGAATTTTGTCTCCAGCCTCATCTGAAATCAGGCTGATCTTAAGACAGTATCCTCTCTGCCTCTTCCCTTCTCAAAGCCGTTGACCAACTTGACGTCTACATCCGCATTTGCAGATTGTCATACCCAGCCTGCTGTTCCCTAAGTCCACCTTTCCATTTCCACTTCCTCACATTAGAGACATCCTACAGACAAACTTTAAAGTTTTAGTTAGGATTTGCAGTCATGTCTTTGTGATGAAACTCAGCAAACTGCTCACATTGGTGATACCCGTGGATTGGAACTCACGGTAATGTGGCACCTGTAGGGAGACTTCCCTTTCATTTTAAACTCTTCTATGTAATTTGGAAAAATAATGCCAAATGGAATGAATGCCTTCTAAAAAAGGTACTGGGTCTACAGAAGTATCTCTGATTCACCTCTTGTGGCCATCTCGGTTTCCCTCTGATCTGAGCTGTAGAGACGCAAATCTCCTTGGCTCATTCTCACCTCAGTGTCCCACGCTCCCCCGCCACTCACACATCCCTGGCTTCATGCGTGCTATTCTTCTGTGTGACATATGCGATCCCTGCTTAGGCTCTCCACGTGTCTGCTCCTTCTTCACGACTAAATTATTGTCTCATCTCCTTTAGAAGGTTTTCCTCTCTTTGCCCTTGGGCTTATCTTTGTAATAACTTTAAGCAAGCTATGTAAATCATGTTATAATTACAATTCTATAAGAAGAATTATAATAATAATTGCACCTATAAAACATTGAATTGGTTAAAGAAACTTTTTGAGTTTTCAGGTTGTTCAGCTATCTCCTCTTAAGAGGAGGTTAGGACTGGTTATTACTCATTTTTCCCATTCCAGTCCCAAGCATAAAGCCTGGTGGATAGTAGGTATAGAATACATATTTATTGAGAAAATTGGAATGGATATAGTCTTGTTAAGAATACAGAGTCATTGGAGTTCCCGTTCTGATGCAGTGGAAACGAATCTGACTAGGAACCATGAGGTTATGGGTTCGATCCCTGGTCTCGCTCAGTGGGTTGGGGATCTGGCATTGCCCAGATTGTGGTGTAGGTTGCAGATGCGGCTTGGATCTAACGTTGCTGTAACTGTGGCATAGGCCGGCAGGTGCAGTCCAATTGGACCCCTGTCCTAGGAACCTCCATATATAGCAAGTACGGCCCTAAAAAAAGAAAAAAAAATACAGAATCATTATAACTCATAATTTTCCAAAATGTGGAAATGTAAACAGAAATATTTTTTCTACTACTCGTTTGATCATATGTGTCTTATAAAGTAAGCCTTAAGATTATATATGGTGTATATAATATGTGTATATAATATGTGTGGCTTCTTTTTTCTGCAGGTTTTTTTTTTTGGAAGAAACTTATAATTCTTAGTATTAATCCTGTAAAAGAAGATTACACTAAATTCATTTATGTAACTATAACTTCCCGAACAGAATGCTTTAGAGTTCATATATTTAAATAGTTGTCTATAGAGTATCATGTTTAATTAGCTGTCCCATGGTGAGCAGAAACTATTTTTGTGTTTATTTTTTGTCAAGAATTAGATTTCCTAGGGAATTATTTGAAGAGATATTTTGAGAATTTGAAGAACATTAAGAATCATTTCGGTAGCAGAAACCTCAACTGGGCAAGTCCCGTATTTGCACTAACTTTACAACTTTAAATACTCAACTTTGCTGTGACAGGAGAAGAACTTTCTTGTACAGACATCATAGCTTTTCTCGCATCGATCTCATCTCCTTGAGCTTGTCTCTGCTCTTCCTGGAATGTCCTTCCCTCAGCTCTTCAGCTGGTTTGCAGAATGTTAGTTTTGCCAGAAAGCCTTCCTCCTCGCAGTGGATAAGGCTCCCTGTAATTCCTTTCATGCCTTCTTTTCTCTTCCCTCTCTTATGTTAACATTTCCTCACAATTTTTTAATCCACGTGTACTTGTTCATTCATTCACTAACTCACTCATCAATGCAATTATATACGTGATATTTCTCCTTTCTTCTCCAGACCACAAATTCTATTAGCACGGGAAGACACAGATCTTACTCTTCACTGTGTCCAGAGCTTAGCTGAGCACTGCGCACACTCTAGGTTCTCAATGCTATCTAGTCGGTGGGTGAATGAAGAGAATCAGGGACATTAGGGTGGATACGATCTGCCTAGGTGGGCAGATGCAGTTCAGCTGTTGGAGCCCTATTTCCGTTTTTTGTAAAGACACATATTTTATTGTTTCGTTTTTACTTTCAAAAGACATACAGAAATTTCTTTGCCACGTCAGCATGTCTCAAATAAGTGAGCAATTAGAAAGTGCAGGGGATGGCATGAGATTGTCCTTAGGACACATCTAACTCTTTTCAACCGTTAAAATACAACCTGACCCTGGCAGGTAATTCAAGACGCAAATGTCCAGTTCCTTCTTCTAGAACAGTTATAATTGCTATTGCTGGCTATTTCTATGTCCAAAAAATTTTTTTTCTGTTGATACTTAAAAATATATGTATTTGAACAAATATGATTAGTCAAAGGGGAGAAGTTTTCCGAAATGAAAATGCTGCAAATAATTTATAATTTTGGAAAACTTCGTCCTCGCTTCCTCCTTTTACATTAGTACAAGCCATAAGAACCCTCAGGTGCTAACCTTTCAGCTTCTGTGGGTCAACTAGCGAGCTACCTATAAAAACAAACCAAACCCTAACAGTGAAAAATTTTTTGGTTTGTCCTGAAAATGAATAATAAACCTCCTGGCTCCCCAATTCCAAACATTCTTTTAAGGTATTGCTAATTTAGATAGAAGATAGAGCATCGGACAAAAAGACAAGTCCTGGCTCTCAGGGACTTTTTGTTCTTAATGGATTTTTGCTTAAGTGGTATTTGTACTATGCCTTTCTGTGTGACTTGGGAAAGTGCCTTTTCCTTAGAGTTGAACCAGGGTTTAAGTGACACCAAGGTATGGAAAGGTGATATAGTCTTGTTCTTCAGGCAACAGGTACTTTATAAATGAGTTGATTTTCAGCTTGGGGTTACGTCAGGTCGCTCTCGGAAACAGGAGTGGTGAGCGAGCTCAGAACCTAGTAGCTACCACTAATACCACATTTGGGAAATTTTGCTGTGGCAGCTGAATCAACAGCTGGGATTCTAAAATCCCTAACTTGCACATAGGATTTAGCTTTCTCACCCACAAAATCACGGTCCTATATTTACCATCTGTGTGTCACTTTATATTTATGAAATTACAGAAATAAGGATTTATTGGGGAGGAAATATTTTTGAAAAATAATTCAAAAGCATAAATCTGGGGCTCAGAAATGCAGTTCTTGATAAGACATGGTCCATTAGACATAACAGTAGCTCATTAACAAAGAGTTGCTATTAGCTAATCATTTTTGAAAGGAATCATTATTAATTTTTTTTTTTAAATCATGATCTTTTAGAAAGTCTGTCTATTCTCTTTACCAGTAATAACAGAAAGCCTTCTAAATTGCCATAGAGGTCATCCAATGCTTTATATTTTAAATTATTTTATTTTATTTTTTGTCTTTTTAGGGCTGCACCTGCAGAATAAGGAAGTTCCAGACTAGGGGTTCAATTGGAGCTGTAGTTGCCAGCCTACACCACAGCCACAGCATATCCAAGCAGCTTGTGTGACCTACACCACAGCTCATGGGAACGCCGGATCTTTAACCCACTGAGCAAGGCCAGGGATCGAACCTGCATCCTCATGAATACTACTCAGGTTTGTTACTTCTGAGCCACAAGGAGAACTCCTGCTTTATTCTTTTTAATGATATCAACTTCGATATATAATCAAAAGAACGATGAAAACTAATCTTGTGGCACCTTTGATCGGCTTTTGTCTTTGGCCTTATATTCAAAGGGCATTTGCTTTTTGCTAGAGGGTGTGAACTGAAGGAATTACTGCCAGAAATGCAGGTCATTTTGTCAGGTGGAGGACAGTTTGAGAAAAAAGAAAGATGATTCTACCAGACTAACATACACAGGTGACATGCAATCCGCTACCTGCTGTTCCCAGCAGTGTCATTAGCCCTCCTGTCCATACATAACAGCCTTTCTGAGAAAGACCTTCAGGTATTACGCTGCTGCCCTCCTGCATGGTGTCAGCCTGCAAACAAAGAGTGATCAGAAAGTGGTCCTGGGTTAAGGAGTGGCTCTCACCAGAGGCCTTGTGCTGCTTTGACACCGAAGTGCACGGCCTCCGGGCCCCACGGGCTTCTGTGCAGTAAGCAGCATATCAGTTCTCATAGACACTCTCCTCCTGATGGGCGATCCGTGAGTTGTGTGTACTTCTCTCAGTGCCATCATCATAGGTTCGCCGTTCATGGGATTTCACAGCCATAAGGGACCTTGGCCATGAACCTCAGAGGAAAGACAGTTCACCTTTGCCTTTTTCGGGAACTGTAGAGTCACAAACTTATTTTTCTTACTGAAAATGACTGAGTTCCAGTGGAAGTGGAGGATTTTTTTTTTTTTTAATTTGAGTCTGGCGAGTGATCAATTTAAACATACTGCTTAGTTTGGGGAAGAGAAAAAGTAAATAGAATTCTGCTTGAAATGTTTAGTTATTTCTCTAGATTTTGGCTATGACTTCACATTAATTTTTACAAGACACATTTTTTTTCTTTCAAAATAGCTTTGGGTTTTCAATCAGATGTTAAAGTTTATAATCAGAGATGATTTTGTTTGTTTTTCATGAGAGATTTCCAGTGTCGGTAATTCCGTAAGTGTATGGTCCTAATTTAGCCTAATTGTTCCCAAGTAAAAATAAGCAGCTCTTGTCACTGTGGGACTTTAAAAAAAGGGCAGTCTTCCAAGCGAATTATAAACAGATTGACCGCTTTAAGGTTTTCATTCTTATCTAAAAACGCATTCTTTGCCAGTAAGCCTCATGCTTTTTTTGTGACTAGCAGAGTGTGGTTCCTAATGGCCCGTTATCCTCGGCCTTCCTGCTGCAGACAAGGGAACACGAGCCCATGCCTCATGAAGAATGATCGATTTAGTTCCACGGGCGTAATTGTTCTTCCTCGTTAAAGCTTTAGGGGAATGCGTATGTTAGGGGTGAGGCTGGCTGGACTTACCTTGACACGGAGATAATCAAGTGAAGAGAAATCACTTGGCATCTATTTAATACTCTGTGATGTGTGAAAGCTATCCCAAGAAATTGTTTCTTTTTTCCCTTTTTTTCTCTCAAAAGGGAGAAATCAGTAGCTTTAGTTAAAATGAACGTTCCGTTTTTAAATAAAGGTAAGATGATTTCAAAGTATATGAAGCTTCTTGAGAGACAGAACTTCATTCCAATATATATTTTATAAATTCTGCCGGGACAGACACCTTTTTGTAGATAAGGCTGTTTTCCTTAGATTTACAAGGGACAGGAGAACATCTTAAAGAAACAAGTTAATATTATAGGAGTAAAGAAATTTACATATATATGCATATATGTTTATATGTGTGTGTTTTATATATATATATATATACACACACACACACATACATATATAACTGTATTATTCTCTGGCCGATATGATAAACCACTGCTAGATCTATAGGTTTATTGGACAATAACAGCAACAGTACATTGAATTTTGTGGATGTTGCAGAGATATGCTTTTTCACACAGACGCAGCCGATTAGGCACTTTTGTGTAATCCCAGTAACTCATGTGGAAACTGAGGTTCAAAGTTATCTTGGTTGTGGGAACCAGACCCGGACTTGATTCTAGGCCTTTTGGACCTAGAGAATATCTAGGTAATCCTATTATTTTATATATAATGAAATAACATTTTTGAGATTTCTGAATTGCTCAAGATCATAGTTTTAATTGACATATTAAAATAAAATTTACTGAACTGTTTAAGATTTTATGAATGTATTTCACTATAAAGAAGTTAAACCATATAGATACAAACATTAAGACAGGAAGTCAGGAAGCCACTCCAGTTATTTGGCAGGTTTGTTTGTTTTCATAGGTATTAAACACTGCAGAATGAATAACTACAAACCAGAACAACTGTGGATCTGGTCTTCTGTTGTCACATGACCTCCCCCTCAGTTCTTATCAGACAGCGATGTGGACAGGTGGCCGTTACAGATTTGGTACCTGCTCTTCTCACCTTGTAATTTTGTTAAAGGTTCTAGTCTAAGGTTCAGGTCAACTGCCCGAGGAGCTATCGCTCATAATTTTAAAATTGCCTTTACATTTTCTTTATTTTTTTCCCCAGCTAAGTTCATTAGCTTCATCAAATAAATCACTTCTTCCAGGCATAGGATGCAAAAAGTAGCTCACCTTGAGGTCTCTGGCCGAGGAGCTGGTAGGGAAGGACAAAGCAAATGAAGTGCTTCCTGTTTCATTTTTTCTTTGAGAAATATTTATTTATTTAATCGAGGTGTTGTTGATTGATAATGATGTGTTAGGATGGAGTGTTTCTTGAACCTTTGCCCTTGGCCGTTCGCTTCCCAAGGGCGACTGCTCTGCTTTCCCTCTTGATTTCTGTTCCGGTGAAATGTGGCTTTCAAGATTCTGGCAAGTATTTATTTTATTAAACATGTTAATATTGCAAATATTTTTTGTGAAAAAGTAAACATATTCAAAAGAATGAAAATTATGTGATATATCCCTATATAGTCATCACTCAGCTCCCACAATTATCAATTCACGTCAATTGGACTTTCCTATGCTCTTATTTCTCTTCCTTTCTCTTGGGTTATTTTGGAAAAAACACCACACGTCATACTATACTATCTATATATATTTTCAATGTATCTCTAAAAGATGGCTCATTTTAAAGTATAGCCTCTGTTAATATTTAAAACACTAATAAAGTTTCCTTAATATAGTTGAACATATGAAGACCGTTTATATCCCCACAACTATGTCTTACTTTTTTTAACAATTTAATTTTTCAAATCATGATCCAAATAAAGTACGTGTATAGCAATTGGTGGATATATCTCTTCAGTCTCTTTTAATCTATATCTCTACCACCATCTCACTATTACATTTCTCATTATTATTTGTTGAAGAAACCGTATGGCTTGTTTTACAGAATTCCCCAGTCTGATTGTTGCTTATTGCATCCTGTGGTATTTCTCAATGGGTCCTTTTTTCTTGTTTCTATGAATTGATCAGATTGAGCTTTTAGTTTTTTGTACAAAGCTGCTTAATAGGTGGTGTTATATTTCCATTAGAAGCAGCATTGCAACTGCTTGTCTCTCTCTCTCTCTTTTTTTTTTTTTTTTGGTGACTTTAGCAACGATCACTGCTAGGTCCATTATTTTGTAAAGGGTTATAAAAGGATGATATTTTGATCAGTCATTCCTTTTCAGTTATTATCTGAAAAACGTGGATGAATAAACAATTCTCCCCTTAGCAACTCTTTGTCCATCTGAATTCCGAGCACATAGGGGCAGGACTGACTGCATGATACATGCTTGAGTCTTTTCCTTATTTACCAGATTTCAAGAGAATGAATTGGCTTTCTAGCATCCTTGCAAAGTCATGGATTCGTTTTTTAAAAGGTATTTTTAAACAGCTTATGAAGTCAAACATTTGATGTGTTTTAAGCAATTAAAATTATTATTCTTATTCATGTCCAAATCTCCTAGATTTGGATCAGAGCAGTGTCTCCCACTTGGTTCCTGAGTCCTTTTGACATAATTTCAGTAATGTTTGCTTATTATTAAACTTGGCAGCATGTTCTAGGCTCAACTTGTGTATTTCCTACCCCAGCTTGAAATGTAATAACTTTTTATGGAGCTCCCATTCCTTTGTGAGAAATGGCATTTGGAAACCAAAATCTGGGTCCGATGACTGAAATTCCAGTTTTCAATGACATCATTATTACTATTCATCCCTTCTACCCTGTACAGCACACTCTGGGAAATAATACTTGCTCTCAAAAATATGATTGATGAAAACAGTTTGAGAATTTTTCTCTCTTTCAGTTCTTTTTCCCATTTTTGTTTATATCCCATTAGGAATGAACAATTGATTTACTGTTTTAAAAATAGTTAAAAATAGAACAAATAGTTCCCCTCAGTGTAGTTATTTTTATCACTTCCACAAGGTTGTGCTCATTTTTTAATTAAATGTTGTGCTTGGATTTTAAGGTTTTTAAAAAGTTCTGTATTGTACTTAAGAAAATATTTGTGATTTTATCAGTGCTTTTCTTTTTCCAAAAGTGTCTTTTCTTTTGGTTATTTCTCTGATTTGAAAAAATACAAATATGCTCTTTCTTAGATCAACATCAGGATATAAAGCAGCTTTAGAGATGAATAACCTCTGTGTGTTTGTGTGTGTGTGTGTGTGTGTGTATGTGTCCGCGTGTGCGCGCGCGTGTGTGTGTGCATGTATGTGTGCGCGTGTGTGTGTGCATGTGTATGTGTGCGCGTGTGTGTATGTGTATGTGTGTGTGTGTGTGTGCGCGTGTGTGTGTGTGCATGTGTGTATGTGTGTGTATGGAAGACAGAGAGAGGGGTTCAAGAATGTGTGCTGGATTTTGGCATGGCATGTAAAGTTTATGGAAACTTCCCAAGATGATTTCAATGTATATATTTATAACTTAGAGTCTGTTTAATTTCACTGTTAATAGGCTAAGGTTTATGATTTACCTGACTTTTTTCTAACATATCCTCTGATAATGTTCTTTACAAAGTTGGCATGATTTCACTGAGTTTATCTGAAAAATTGTGACTGTGATCTTCATTTATATTCTAATTGTAAAGCTATCACAAATAGAAGATCATTTGGAAGTATTATTTTTATCAGAACATAGAAAATAAGTAATGCCTTGACTGTGACGTAATAATATTCACTTTTAACTGAGGATGAAATAAGTCTACTGAGATTATGTATCCACATTGCTATATCGAGTCTTCAAGTTTAATTTAGCATAGCCCTAACCTTTTCCTCCTGGTACGTATGTCCTTACGTTGTCTCCTCCCTTGGACCCAGCCTGATACAGTAACCTTTTCTCCAGTATTTTCCATTGATTGTATTACTTATGATATTTACATATATTGATAACTGTCAAACTGATGACATGTTACTAGGATTCTAGGCAAAATGCTCATCTCAAGAAACGCAGTTAATGAATGATGGATGACACATTCCAAGTGACCAGTCATGTTTGAAAATATGTCAAGATTTGGAGGCAGTGTAGTGAAAGAGCAGTGTGACAGTGTGGTGGCACTGGGACATGGTAGAAGGAAGGAGAGACTCTTAATACCCTGAAATGAAACTTGGGCACATGAGGGTTTAAAGGGAATTAAAAAAAAAAATCTTATGAGTATAATGGCAGAGCTGATGATATTCTTGGCCACGCTTTCAAGAAAACCTATAATCACTCTTCTGACAGGTCAGGGTATAAAGAATTAGACTTTTTTTTTCTTTTGTGTGGTGAATCCTGAGTTTTACAGCTAGAACATGCTTGCCTACTTTTACATGGGTTTTATCTATGCTTCATCTGTCTTCTTCCCTGAACTCATCATTTCTACAGTCCACATTGGCTCTTCTGACTCTGCATCAATGCGTGGAAATACCACCCAACTTACGACTCAAGATAGAAACGAGATACTCATCCTTAACATTAGCCTGCCCCTTAATTTTCATAATCATTCACTGAGTCTTGTCAAGATTCTTCCTGAAATATCTCTCAAATTTGTGCTCTCTGATCACAACCTCACAGACATCGCTTTAAGTTAGAAACTTCACAGCTGTGTTCTGATCTATTAAAATAGCTTCCTGACTCTTCTGTCGATCTTCAGAATCTATTTCTAAACTATTCTCTCCACTTCCATTAATTTTGTTATAAAACACAGATGTAAAATCTCTGAATTTTAGATAGAAAATCTTTAATTGTACTGAAGTATGACCTGTTAGAAGTCCAGATACTTCAGGATGGCAGATTTATCCTGTTGGCCCAAAGTATCTTTGGGAATTACATTACTTTCCAAAGAAGTCCCTTCACTGTAAAGAGAATCCATTTCTGAGGTTCTTGGTAGTATTTGGTTGGTCCAGGGATGGGCAAAGGACAATGCAATGGCAACCGCAAGGCCTTTTTTGTGGGAAGTGGGAGAAGTTTGGGGTTGCGTTAGAAAGATGGAGAGAGAGAAAAACAGAGATTAAAACTTGGTCTCTCTCATGGCTGGACCTCTTTCATATACATTTAAAGGACTCTGGTAATCATCTTCCCTCTTTCACGTGACCTGAGCAGTAGAGATAGTAGGTATGTGGAGAAAAACCCTTTGCACAGTTTCTCAAAGAGAACCAGACATGAAAGATTACAGAGCTTGCTCCTCAGCTTCTCTTTGCTGATTTCCTGAGACAAGAGTTTCTGCTTGTCTATGGAAAAAAAAAAAGTGAAAAGCAGAAGATACAAGTAATTCTACTAATTACTAAGTTAGATGATTTTATTAAAGTTTAATTTTAACACAAAGAATTAAGAAATTTGAAATTTGAATTTGCAATTTGTTGTATCTCTATAAAAGCTGTATTTATACACACGCACATATACATTGGTAATATTGAATATTAGAGTTAGATAAGGACAGCATTCATGGGATAGTAACACAATTATCCATTTGTCTTTAAAAATTTAAATCTTTGTCATTAGTTCAGAAAAAAATTATTTTTCCCTGTAAATGGAACTCAGCGTGTGATTGGAATGAGATGTGTTATCTTGGCCCGATGGGATTGAGGGGAACGGTGCCCCGTACCCCACCTCTGCTCACCTGTTCATGATTACAGATTAGGTTTTTGTTAATAACCACATCAGCGTAAGCTATATGGAGCTTCCCCATTGCCCCAAAACGGAATATGAGGCTTAAAGCTGAAGACAAATGGGTTCTCTGCACCCAATTTCCAAAAAAGGCCACCGGCAACTAAGTCTAGAGTCTTCCCACACTTCTGACTCTAATCCCTGGTTATTAATCTCGCGGCATGTCTCCTATATTGGCTGGACTGTGTTGGAGACAGATATAAATGTGTAACTAGTGGTGTAAGAAAGGTAATCTCTGAGAGCCGTGAGTGCTCTGAAGGACATAAACACTGTGACGGGCTGTGACTTTGGACGGGCTGGTGAGCACAGGACTCTGAGAAGATGGCCATTGGGCTGAGACTGGATGATGGGATGGATTCAGCTCCCTGAATGCTCGGAGGAAGAGCATACCATCCAAAGGAACGAGCACGAAGATTAGAAGTGGGAACCTGTCGGAGGTGCGTGCAGAACAGAAGGAAGCTCTGTGGGTCCTGAGAGGCAAGAGCACATTAGTATTACGACTTTTGATAGATTTGCTAGAATATGTCTGACTATGACCGCATAAGTAATTTGGCCTTTGAGTTTTTCAATATTTAGTAACAACGAAGTATATCTCAATTTTATATTCAGTGTTTTCTTTATTTGAATTATTGTAATTAATTAGAAACCATTAATTAATCGGGAACCATTCTCACATGCTCTATGTAAGGTTAAGTCATATGTTCTAAGTGTAGAATGAGGCTTGTTTTCATAAGAAATATTGTTCATTATAGACATGAATATCCAGGAATTTTATAAAAAGTTTTATCAGCACTTTATACTGAGAAAAAGAAATTTAGTCAATACCGTTGTAATACTTTCGTTTGAATATAAAAGGAAATACTGTCTATTTCTCAGGTCAGCTTTCCTCCGTTGTCTGAGCTTGCTCACCTAATGTGGCTCTCAGGTGGGGTTTTTCTTTTTTTGGTCCAATCACAGATCCCTCTTCCTTCACCTGGAGGAATTGGCAAGAACATACTTTTTAACCTACTGTAAGACCTCAAAAGTCATCGCTTTGAGCCGATCTTTATTTTAAGGTTTTAAGAAGACTATCAGTAACCGATGGAGTACCACAGGATTTTAATCCATTGATGACTTGCAGGGAGCTGTTGTGAGTCAATATACAAGGCTCATCAGCACAGTGTCTACAGCAGCAGAAATTGACTTGTAGGCATATGTGTGCTTCAGTACTGTAGTTATTAGCTCCATTTGTCAATATGGAGAAATGAAGGCTAAGAAAGACTAATTGGCTCTGCAAAGGTTACAAAACATTGGCCTGACAGAACCAGAACAAGAGCCTATTTTGTCTGATACCCAAATCTCAGCTCAGAGTCCCACATAATTTTCCCCCGGCTAAACGCTACCAATTTGGTGGATAACAGGCTCAGTGCGATGCTTTTTATTGTGACTTTTCAGTAATTAATAACTGGGGGTGCCTTCTCTGTTCTAAGACGTTAAACTGTTTCTCAGTGAGTTCTCAGCCATGCATCTTTGTTCTCCACTTCCCTATATTTCTCGCCCCATTGACTTCACAGGGAGATGGAGTGTGGGAAAGATGTAAAGCCTCTGCCCTTTTTTCCATTAGTGACAATATTTTTCCAGTCCAGTTACAGGTTTAAGCATAGGCTCTTTGTTAGCCAATTCATCTAACGCCTCACTCACACACAGCCCAAAACACACGCATGCTTCCCAAATCTTTATGTTCTTATTCTGTTAATTTCAGAGACGAAGTAATGTGATATTTTTCCCCATTTTTCCTTTATATAATTTTATCATGAAATATGTGAATTCTGCAATAACTTATTGATTGAATGGGTTACCAAGGATTAATCCTATGTGTTTTGTGAACAGCTCAACTACATTTTACCCCATTTCTCACGGGCTAGGATTTGTTTCATAAATCAGATTTGCCTTTGTGAAATGCAGCAATATTTTAGGAAGCGTAAATAATGACATTGAAGTCCTCCAGGCAGCTATGTGATATAATACATTTAATTATTTTTTCTGAGCGCATCCCAAAGGCAATCGAGACGGGAAGACTTTTCTTCTTTAAAATGTGCTGAGCACACTTGCCTTCGTACATCTTGATAAGAAAAGACCATGGCAAGGTGCAAAGGAAAGACAGTGCAATGCATGTATTGCCGCTCTGGAAGGGAAATACCTAGGTAATAAGCTGCCACTCAGCTGAGATTTCACCCCAGATAACTGACCAAGACATCAATACACTAAATGAGAAGAGAATATACCCAAAGCTGATTCCTAGTTTGTGATCATGGAAACATTGGGGTGATTTATTTATTATTTGCAGTTTTTCATTGTCATGTATGTATTATAAATTCTCATTACGTTTAAAGAATTAGAAGTCAAGGTTTATTTTTTCATAAATTTCACATATTTTGCCATTGCCTTTAACCAACATGATTTAAAATGTTAGTTAACATGCCCGTTTCTGTATGGTTTCATTTTATTACATGTAATTCAATTGATGGTATTTCAACAAAATGAATAAAACTCATTCGTTTTTCAGAGTATGCCCCCCTGGTTATTATAATTCCTAGATTTTTCTTTCATGGAGAATATGTGGCCTAACCCTATGCATCTGCTAAAAAACTTACCTAATCTAGAGAATTTTTTTCTCCTTAGACTGATGGACAATTTTTAAACAATGTAGTTTGTCAAGAAGCCTTTTCCTTTTCCTTCGTAAAATCCCTGTTTCAGACCAGGGCTAGCAATTTCCGGTCTGTGATGGCATTCAAGACTTGAGATATCCTTGTCTTTGACAGCAGAGGACCTTTGTTTTGTTGGAGGCTCACTTTCATCACTGACAACAATAAAATTGTCAAGTGTGTTATTCGAAACATCAAATTCAGTAAGAATCTTTGTGTAAGGGATGTTGGATATAATAATGTTTTCCTTCTTAGCCAATGGCACACACAGCTCAATGTTGAAATACTTGTGGATTAAATGATAAATATGATATAATTACAAAAGAATGTAATTACGGGGGATCAAGGAACACATTTCTGTAAATGACTGAGTGGAATGTAAGTTATTTGTAGAATTATGTATTTGGAATCAAAGGGACCACAGCAACAAATGATTTAAAATACAAATACATTTCAGTTCTCAACAGAGATTTGAGGTCAAATATCTGAGTTGTCACTAAAAAATACGAATGAAATAAGATAAAAATTAGACTTCTGTATTCGTTTATGTAGAGAATCTCCTTGTCAAGTGGAAATAATAACAGGCATTCATTCGTTTTCTGTATTGGTTGAGTCCACGTTCCTCTGACCCTGTTTAGACCTGTTTCTGAATGGATTCAGTCTTTGTAAATGAAAGGAAATTCACCTAACTGCCTTGTGACTCACTGATATAAATTAGTTGAAAAGAAGTTTAAGGACTAAATTTGAGATTCACAACTTTTAAAGCCTTACAATTTATTCCACCTACACCTGACAAAAATCATAATTATGCTGAATCTTAGAAAAACTTGAGTTAGAATGAGATTCATAGTTCCTGTAAACATTTTAAAATAGTGGTAGGTCTGTCACATTTACGAGATCCAGTGTAATAGTTGTGGAATTATTGAAACAGTCACCAGCAGTTTTTATTTTTAGCATGTGTGAAACAGCTCTAATTTACATTAATAATTATAATTAATCACATTTTTTTTTGCAGACACAGAAATATCTCAGTCTTTAATTCCTTGGTTTCTGGCTTTGCAAGATTCCTAAAATATAAACTTAGACAATGTGCCTTGAAACAGAAAATTAGTAAATGTATATGATAGGATTAAGACTACATTATAGTGTCTTTCTTATTTTAAATGTATTGCGGAGTTCCCGTTGTGGCTCAGCAGTAACGAACCCGACTAGTATCCATGAGGTTGCGAGTTCGATCCCTGGCCTCACCCAGTGGGTTGAGGATCTGGTGCTGCCATGAGCTGTGGTGTAGCTTGCAGACATGGCTTGGATCTGGTGTTGCTATGGCTGTGGCTATGGCACAGGCTGGCAGTTGCAGCACTGATTGGACCCTAGCCCAGGAACTTCCCTATGCCACAGGTGTGGCCCTAAAAACAAACAAAGAAAAAGAAAGCATTGCATTTCCTTGGAACACTAGTCACAGGGGAAAAAATACACAGTATTTCAGTATTTACCCACAGAATTATAGGTAAGAATTGTCATACCGTTTTTCTTAAGTAAAATCTATCCTCTGAAGTTCTATTCTCTGGATTAATGTGTAAATTACATGGGTCCAATTACCCAGTTTAATGGGTAAATTACGTGTAACTTCTCTTTAATAGATGGGGGATGTAATGTGTCCTTTCCTGTGTGCATACACATCTGAAAGAGTGTCCAGAGTAGAATCCATTAAATGCTAAAATGCATCTAGATTTGCGTTAGTATCTAAAATGGAGAAAAGGAGAAGGGGGAGATTATTTTGCAATAAGATTTACCTCTCTTTATTTTCTTTCCTCTTTGCTTCCTGTCTCCCTGCCTCATTTGCTTACTTGTGTACACCCCTGATGCACACACAGTCCGAGACTGACGGCAGATTCCTTTCTAGGCTGCTTCTGCTGCCGTGGAGTGAGCCAACTGCAGGAAAGAGTTTTAGGCATTTGGGAAATAATGATTTTATTTTTAAAGATTTTGCTGAGAAAAAGCATCAGTTCTGAGTTAGAGGACTTTTTGCAAGCTGAAAGTAATAAGTGAATGCATAATTAAAGTTACTTAGTTTGACAGCTCTATACCCTTTATATTTTTTCAAGCCGTGGAATATTTAATTGGTGTAGTGCACCAAAATGAAAAGATCTTGGAACCAAGTTCTCTTTTTCAAGCTTTAATTCCTGTTGTGGCTCAGTGGAAATGAACCCCACTAGTACCTATCAGGATGCGGGTTCTATCCCTGACCTCACTCAGTGGGTTAAGGATTTGGCATTGCTGTGAGCTGCGGTGTAGGTCGCAGATGTGGCTCAGATCTGGGTTGCTGTGGGTGTGTTGTAGGCCAGCATCCATAGCTTGGATTCGACCCATGGCCTGGGAACTTCCCTATGCTGCAGGTGCAGCCTTAGTTTAAAAAAAAAGTTATGTATTCATAATGTATATATATTTATTATATATTTAGTTGCTACTACATACATAATACTGGCCAAATATCCTAGAATTCAGTCGATAAGTCACATGAGTTTTCACACTAATGTGCAGTAGACATACAGCTGGAATTCCACATGACTATGCTGTATTCAGGCTTTTACCAGATTACCCTACTTTAGCAATTCTGGCATTCTCCAGGGAAGGTATATATACATCTGCTCTGCTCAGTGCGTATCAAACAGCCACCTGGCTCTAGAACCCGACGTCCGCTCTGCTCCGTTTACCATGGGCTCTGCAGCGTGTCGTCTCGTCCTTCATCTCTTCTCTCAGGTGACCATGCTGGTCCACACTGCTTCATCTTAAGTTTGGGCTGAGAGCCGACTGTTCAGTTCCCCCCAGGAATCACGGAGAGCAGGTTGTCACGTTTAGCAAGATTTTACTGAAGACTCGGGAACAACAGAAGAGAAACACAATACGAAGAACTTTTAAGAGGGCGCTCTATAGAACCACTCTCAGTATAAGCCAGTGTCAGCACCCTTCCTCCGGCATCTGCCAGAGTGTGATGTGTAAATGGGCTGGGCGACGGTGGGGATGGGGATGGGGATGGGGGCGGGGATGAGGTCTGGATTCATTAATGGATTTAAATGTTTGTAAAATCCACATAATCAAATATGTTCACAAAGTTTTTGAATCGTCGACCTGCCAGATTCATCGGGATTCAGTTTACCTCCACTTGAGTGACTTTGAGAAGTTCTCTAACCCAAGTCCCATCTTTTCAAAACTAGCACAAACTAAGCCATTTTCTCCTCCTCCTCCAAGTAGGAGGATTATTTCTAAAGTACTGATTGTTACATTTCTTAGTTTAATCTCTGCCATACCGTGGTATTTTTAAGTAGAAAAAATACCTTTGTTTCAGTTGGCGTGACATCAGTCAGCAAGCCCATTCTCTTTTTGATTTCCTCTCCTTTTGTTTCTCTGACTGTCACCCCTGAAACTTGGTCCTCTCACTGCCAGGCCCTAACCCACGTGTCTCCACCAGGTTCTCACCAGCTCCTTCCCTCTTGTTCCGTCTCTCCAGGACCCCTCCCTCCTGCCTGGCGCCCCCAAGCTCATCTTTGGTCTGAGGAAGGGAAACATTTCGAGCAAAAAGAAGGGACCTCCTGTAATCAGATATTCTGCAAAATTGCCTTAGAAAGTTTCCCGAGAACGTCTGTCAGGGTCAATAAACATGCCAAGGGATTCCGAAGCCTGATGAGCCCGGCTCTCCCAGAGTTGGGGATTCAGGCCTGGGGTGTGCTGGCCCGAAGTGAAGGGAGCAGCTGGGCCTGAAGCAACTATCACCTTAGATTTAGCGTGGGGATCACTGCGACATCAGTGTGCGCACGCGTGCACTTCCCTTTTACTCGATGCTTTGCTCTAAAGTGCAATGATCTGTGTTTTCATAGTTTCTAACACAGTATTAATGTATAGTGAAATGCTGGCAACTTTTTGTGTTAAATTATTTCTTTAAGAAACTTTGAACATACGCAGTACTTTATGTCATAAAGTTTTCATCTTTCTGTAATCGTGTAACATGAAAGATGAGAGGATTATGATCTATATCATTAATAGTATTTCTCAATTTGCTTATGCACTACTCATTGAAAAAATGTGTCACTTATACCTGTAGATTAGCAAAGAGGTGATATTTAAGTCCTCGGAGAGGGCGGTTCTGACATTCCCAAAATAAAGTGAGATGCTGGTCAAGGTCAGAAGTACGCGAGACAGCCCCTGGAAGTTCCCAGGCTGGGGCTGAGTCAGACCCGCAGCTGCCAGCCTACACCACAGCCGCAGCCACGCCAGATCTGAGCCGCGTGGGTGACCTAAACTGCAGCTTGTGGGAACAGTGGGTCTTTAATCCACTGAGCAAGGCCCGGGATCAAACCTGCATTCTCAAAGGGAAAAGCGTCCAGTCCTTAGTCTGCTAAGCCGCAGCAGGAACTCCCTGAATGAGTGTTTTCACTAGTGTGAAGAGAACTTTTAGGGACAGCAAAAAAGGTATTCAGCCATGGCAACAGTGAGTACTGGAGAGAAAGGGGAAGTGCCTTTGGACTAATAGGAGCGTTCTTATTTTACAGTCGGTAAAGAGATTTTGCATCAAGAGAAGCAGGAAATACTGAGTTTTGAAAAATTAGTTTGCTAAAGAAATCATAGAAATGTTACAGCTATTGATTTAGTGAGTTGATGCTTCAGCCGGCCATATCATCTTACAAAATGGCAGCATTGCTAATGCATTATGCTGTCCTAACGAAGGGGATAAAGAATACATATGTAGGCCTTCTGTCCATGCTGCAGGTGAAACTGTGCTGGCACAGTCTACTACTCACATAAAATCCAATAGTTCTCCCAATTTAAAAATGCTACATTTGGAAAAAAATGTCCAAACCTCTGAAATAAAACTCAAGTGACAATTACTTAGGAGGCAATTCCCAAGTGTAAAGTTTTCTTTTCTCTTTTCTCTCTTTTTTTTTTTTTGTCTTTTTTTGGGGGGGTGGGTGCACCTGCAGCATGTGGAGGTTCCCAGGCTAGGGGTCCAGTAAGAGCTGTAGCCATTAGCCTACACCAGAGCCACAGCAGCTGGGGATCTGAGCCGTCTATCATCTACACCGAACCCTTAACCCACTGAACAAGGCCAGTGGTCGAACCTGCATCCTCATGGATACTAGTCAGGTTCATTAACCACTGAGCCGCAGTGAGAACTCCCCAAGTGCGAAGTTTTCTTGTAAAGCAAAATGTTCTGAATTACTTTCAGATATTTGATAGTGAATCTCCTTTGTGAATCTATGAGGAAAAAAATCTAAATAGTGAAAGCAATGGAAAGTTAGCATCTACTTAAGAAAACAGAATATTCCTTTACATGTACTGTGTGTGTGTATGTACTAGATCTTGTATTGGTTTAGTTACTAATGTAGGAAGCACCACAGGCACCAGCATCCCTGGCAGCTGGAGAGATACAAACTAGGAGCATATTGTTATTTACACCTTTGTGACAAATATTGCTGCAGGTACCAGAGTAGGTGCAAAATTTTCAAATTATCACCTGGCTTGTTTGCAAGATGGAAAAGTGTCATGCTGCTTAGCGGAAATGTTGTACCGTTGTGATTCTAGCACCTACTCTCTGTGCAAGACAAACCCTTAAACTCTTGTATCTGTGATGGTGCCACATTTCATTGAAAAGAATCTACGCCAATTGTACAGCTGGGTGATGGCAGCGAAAAATAAGGAGATTCTGTAGTTCAAGGAATACAACCTATAAAAAAAAAATCTCAATTTTGGAAACCAGGGAAGTGTTTGGGTTTCTTTAGGTCGTGTATTTATCAGGTTTCTAAAAACAACCCACAAATGAATTAGTGAAGAATTCAACATTCCTACTGCCAGCCCTAAATTGAACACCTATGTAAGAGTAAAAAGAGAGCACCATTGCCGTGTTAGTTATTTTACACGACTGTATTCTGCTGACTTATCCTGTATTCCCACATGATGGTTAATTAGCTATCTATAACACTCCTATTTTAGAGCACTCACTGCTGACATTGAAAATGTTTTCTGTTTCTATTTGTTTGTGCGGCGCTGTTCTTGTAAGCGACTAATACTCATAAAAGAGAAAGAAGTATAGTGCAGTGAAGTGTTGGGAAGTCTTGTGTCACATCTGATTGTTACAAGAATGAACACCGATGAGGGGCCTCTGGGCCTTGGTTGTTCCAATGGTCTGTTGGATTTAGAAACAAAACCGTAAACTAATTTCACATCAGTATAAACCTTCTGCTGAATTGCTACAGGAAACAGTCTCCAAGTTAAAGTGGTATCAGGACATGTCTGTGCAGACTGATGGGGGCCCGAGGAATCTGGAATCTGAAAGCCCTCATTGTTTGCAGAGTGGCTGGCTGTCCACCAGCTGTCTCCTGGCTCCATAACCTTGGTTGTGCTTTCCATGTCCTGACCCCTCATTATATTTTTTACACGTCTTTTTTTTTTTTTATTGAAGTATAGTTGATTTACAATGTTGTGTTAGTTTCTAGTTTACAGCAGAGCAATTCATTTGGCATATATTCTTTTTCATATTCTTTTCCATTGTGGTTTATTACAGGATATTGATTACAGTTCCTTTGTTATACAGCAGGACCCTTTCGTTTATCTATTTTATAAACAGTAGGGTGTATCTGCTAATCCAAAACTTCTGACTTATCCCGCTGCCTCCTTTCCCCTTTGGAAACCATAAATGTGTTTTCTGTTCAGTGAATCTAGATCTGTTTTGTAAATAAGTTCGTTCGTATCATGTATTAGATTCTACCTATAAATGTTATCATGTGATATTTACACATTTCTTAGTAGTGACTAGCTCAGTGTCAGTAGATCTTCTTTCTCTCCCGTGAAAACCCCTCAGGCTTCTCTGAGGCTTTCGGCTGTGAGCTGCCCTCGTAGTCATTTGTTATCCTTCCTGTGCTCCATTTCCTGCATGCTCCGTGCCATCTATGTTATGCTTCCCCCTTCAGCTGAATATACAAGGCCAAATAAACCTGGGATGTGGATGTATAGGGGCCAATGTTTGAGAGTCTGCTTCGTATCTTAGGATTTAAATTCCATCCGCCAAAGCACTCATAAGTTCCTGGTTTGATTGACATACTGTTTATCTTACGATTTGCCTATTAAATGTCTATAAATTCAGTATTTTAAACATGTTGTCATGCAACTGTTGCACTGACAGTAAAATAATTTTTGTATCTTTACCTCTTTCCCTTATGACCCATTTTTATCTCCACCATCATTTTGTACACACACACACACACACACACACACAGGCACAAGAACACAAGCACACAGATGCGCACACACACCCTAAATACCTCACTGAATTATGACTGGGGAAGGATCCCTTAAGTGCTGTGTAAAAGAGAACAGAAATTCTTAACACCCCTGAATTGTAGTTTGGAGCCTGAATTTATTTCCTATGAGCCTCTTGAACCACTAATTTAGTAAAAAGATAGATTATGTAATGCTAGCAATGTTCAACTATTTTTGCTTTAGACTTGTTGAATATTATTACATTTTCAGTTGCACTGGCTTTATAAATTGATCCCTGTGGAACTGTGTTTTCCAGAAGTAGTGCGCCTTCTTTCAAACTTGGATTAATGCCACTGAATTTGCTCTTTGATGTTAATAATTAAAAAAGAATAAATACTCCTTGTGGATTTTTTTCTTCAGTGTAATTTAAGCTTAGCTTCTTTCCCAGCAATAGCTGTCTGATAAGATTTACATCAGTGATGACGGTTAGCTGCAATTCATGGTTCAGATCTGAACTGTCAGGAATAATACTAAGTATTTCTATTGTCTCTCTGGAATTACGAAGCTCTATATAGAAAATCTTCTGATTTTCGGTGAGTAGTTTGGTTTCATTCAATCTAGATGTATATACTGTGCTTGAGCCATTTTGAAGGACGCTATGTAGGAATCAAAACCAAGAAGATAAGGTAATGTTCTCAAGTTCTATAATATATTAGGCAATAGAAGACAATTGCAAATAACCATATTAAAAATAAAACACAGAAAGTTTTCTAAAAATGGTAAAATGCATTGAAGGAGTACAGAAAGGAGACTTTTTTTTTCATTGTTATTCTATTTCCATGCAATAATACGTGAGGAACTACTTGAAGTTTCGATATTGCAATTCATTTTAAAGTCATCCTCTTCAAATTTTACTAAATCACCACATTCTTACCTTCAAAATATTCTTGGATAAAAGCTATTTATAATTTCAGTGCTTTTGATTTGGGAGTATATGGTTGATACTTTTACTAGGTTTTAGCAAATAGTGAAAAAACATTGTGGAATATCCTAGACATAGTATATAACTCTTTGAAAAAATACACTAATACGTGTGCTTTAACCCCACATAAATTATAAATTTGGGAAGGTAGAAGTCACTGGTGTAAGTTATTTAATCCCATTGAAAAATGGTATGACTGATTGATAAGGTGCTTGGGAGTTCTCTTGTGGTGCAGCAGGTTAAGACCCAGTGTTGTCTCTGCAGGGGTTTGGGTCCGACCCCTGGCCTAGAAACTTACACGTGCCAGAGGTGCACCCCCCTCAAAAAAAATGCTGTGCCAGTTATTTTCAGAAACCCCATGGTATTGAAACTGCTACAGCTACCAGGAAGCCAAGGAGATCTTGAAAACCTGCAAAGACTGACAGCGGTCCTAGAAGGTTTATTAAGTAGTCTTAGGGCCAGAAATCTGGTTAGTGAACTTAACTTTGTAGCTGTATTCATTTAGGAAGCCCATTGTTTTCCCTTAGATTAGAGGTATGTTGGGGTGGGCTGGGAGTGGATGAGGAGGGGCTTGAAAATCCCGTCTTCACAACCAGCCATGTCACAACCACGGCATAATATCATTAATTGAAAGATTTTACCGTGTTAAATAACCTAATTCCTTAGGATTAGTTTCTTTGGGGAATTTGCCATTGGCTAAGCAACTGAAATTACTTGAAATGGCATTAACTGGGAATGAATTTTCGCTGCAGCGCGGTATTTGCTGTTCTTCCTTAGCGGGTATGTTTACAGCACATGTGCCTCGCCTGGACTTTGACATGATCTCCGCTAAATGTGACACATTTCCTAGATGCTCACGGACAGTCTGCTCTTTAGATGAATTCTGGTTGGGGGCGTGTATCAGTTTGCTAGTTCTGCTGTAACAAAATACCACAGACTGGATGGCTTAAACAGAAATTCATTTTCTCACAGTTCTAGAGGCTGTGTCATATTTTTGGTTTCTCCTGAGACCTCTTTGCTTGGTTTGCAGTAGCCCCGTCTTTTCCTCACAAGGCCTGTCTCTGGTCTCTCTCTGTAGGAGCTCATCTCCTCTTCTTATAAGGGCGCCAGTCACGCTGGGCTTCGTGACCTCATTTAACTGTAATTGGCTCTCTAAAAGGCCTGTCTCCAAATACAATCTATGGGGGATTTGGGCTTTGACACGTGCATTTGGTGGGGGACAGAGTCCATAGTGGAGAGTTCCAGGGGTTTAGATTTGCTGAACAATGCAAAGTTCTAAAAAGAGCCCCGAGTTACTAGGGGGATAGTATGGACTGTGAAAAGAGGCTTTGTCTGATAGTGCCGGGCTGGCTTGTGTCACCCATCAAGAATGGCAGCGGTTGTCTGAGTCAAGAATCTGGGAGTCATTCTCCTCTTCGCTCTCCTGGCATTGGATGAGTTACTTGTTCTGTCTAGAAGATCTGTCCGGTTCATCAACTCGTCCCCAGGCTCATTGTGAATATGTTATCTTACGTCTTGGCTGGATTACTGTGGCAATTTCCCGGGTAGTGTTTCTGCCATTCTCCCCAGGTAACTCCTTCCAGTTCATTCCCAGTTCAACATCCAGAGTGATAGTGATCTTTGCAAAAACTCTTCAGTGCTTTCCCATGACCAAGCCCTCGTTAGTGCTTTCCCTTGACCAAGAGCGAAATTCAGTCCCCTGCTTCTTTAACAAGCTTCTGTTCACTCCTGTACCCTGGTCCTCTGCCTCTTTCTCCACTCTTTGCTTTGCTCACTCACCTCTTACATTCTGTGCTTCGACCAGACGAAGCCGCCAGTTCTTGAGGAAGATCGTGTTCCCCGCTGCCTCTGGTACTTTGTATATGTGCGAATTTTAGCCTGGAGCCCTGCCTGCCGAGAATCTTGTTCATATTTAAGGCCCTAGTTTAAATATCATTTTCTATAGCAAGCCTTTATTGACCCTCACATCTGGGTCAGGCGCTCTTATAAGGTACTACCCAAACCTTTTTTTTTTTTTTTTGGATTTAATTAATCCACACTCTCTCATGATAACATTTGTCTCATCCCGTTGGAATTACATTTTTTTTTTAACCAGTGTAAGTACTACTAAAATATAAGCTCCTTGAGAAACGGCGGCCGTGTCTTGCTCACCGCTCTCATCCCAGCTTCGCACATGCAGACCTTCAGGAGGATGAAGTTATTGAATGAATGATTAGATTATGGAAGCTCTTCTAACCTTCATCAGCTTTTAATTGGTCAGGGTTTCACGGCAGGGTATTCGTTCCAAAATTACAAGTTTTCTTTAATTATATCATTTTGACTGTCCTCAATATATCCTTCTGTTTCTATTATTTTCTGTACTGGAGAATTTTCTATGTTTTTGATCCCAAGAATCAGGTCATCACTTTTATTTATTGTTTCACCTTGCATGATCCAAAGAGAAATTTGAAAGATTCTGATATAGCATATAAACTGACAGCTGGGATGAACTGAAAAACTGAAGCCCAGCCACCGAATTAACTGAGAGGAAGAAAGTGAAAGGATAGTCTGCGTGACCCAGAGGACGCTTTAGGGCTGCTGTGGCTGCTGCCAGCAAGTTTCTGACTGAGAACAGAGCTGGTGGCTGTCATTACTGGATTGCTTTCAAAGGACAGGAGACTCTGCAGCGGTGTGTTCATGTGCATTTTAAGAGAAGAAACGTCCACCCAAGCATCAAGGCTGTAAATTGTATGTGGCAATGAATTAGAGCTTTATTCTTCAAACAATGGAGCTGAAATCTGATTGAAAGTGAGTGAAGCATGCAAAAGGAACTCCCATTCCGAACACTCCTGGGAGAAAGGATGCCTAATAACAGTGCGAAAAACCTATCATTTCTAAATGTATGCTATTGGGTCCAAGTTTGTAAACACTTACTGAAATAATTTATTTTTTTAATTTTTATTTATTTATTTTTCTTTTTTGGCTGTCCCACAGCATGTGCAGTTCCCAGGCCAGGGATCGGATCCCAGCCTCTGAGGCAATGCTGAATCCTTTAACCTGCTGTGCTGGGCCTGGGATCGAACCTGTGTCCTAGCACTGCATCAGTGACCACAATCACATTGGGCCACAGCGACCCTTTCCTTTAGGTAGAGGCTTTTACTATACAGTTACTATCAGAAATACTTGTAGTCTTTGTTCCTTACGTCTTACGTGGGCTCAAGGCTTTGGAAATCTTTACGATATATTGTTGTTGTGCCCCTTTAGATAAGGTATACACTGAATGCGTCAAGTCCTCTGTGGACTGTGAGTGAAAACGTTTGGAAGTCGTACTTACAAATCCTGCTGCTTTTGTGAGTGTAAAGAAACTGCTTAGTTGCTCCTGAGAGGAAAGTTTGCCTTCTGAGCTATGTGGGCTGAGGCAATGCCTTGTTACTGGCTTTTTACTCCTAGAATCGGAAATCTTTGGTAGACAAAGTGCACGTGACTAGAGAATGCACGTGTCCAGTCTGAAGTAACAGACCCACAGTTTAACGCGTCCCTCAGGTAATGGGAATGCTGTCAAGACTAGGCTTAAGATTGCCTTCCGTGTACTGTTTGCATAACTGCTTTGATATCAGTAATTAAACACACATTTATTGAGTAATTACTCTGATGTCTAGGACTGTGCTGGGCAACTGAGATGCAGAAATAAAGATTCTAGATATTACTCTTGCCATGAGCTTACTCACGACCCCTTGGAAAGCTCATGATTTTTCTCAATGTGATCTTTCAAAAATTTTAATGTCATCTTGATACTTTCTTGCTTAAAGCCATCAATGATTTCCCCTTACGCCTAGAATAAGCTAAAACTAGGCACCGTGGTTCACAGGTGTGCAACTGACCTGGTCTAAGTTTCTGGTCTCTTGCACCGCGTCCTGTCCCGCACTCTGCTCTTTCAGATCTCTGCCTTGTCACTTCTCACTGTGTTATTCTTCCAAGTTCCTTCCTCGGCGAGACTTTCCCAGTCCCTGTTTAGCAGTCACTTCCCATCCACACCCCCACGTCAGTCAGGCTCTAGCCCCTTTCACTGCTTAATGTTCTTTCTGACACTTATTACTACCTGAAATATTTGCTTGTGTTAAGAAAATCCCTATGAAATTAAGGTCCGTGGGGGAAAGACTGTTTCTCCTCTCTGCTGAACTCATGTCACGTAAGGATGTGGCTTGTGGAAGGTGCTTGCTGAGTATGTGTTCTGCCGTGACTCTGCGTTATTCCTCTCCAGTCTTGCCCACGTGCAGTGAAGCCGTGGCGCCGTCGGCTGTCTGGCAGGGGACCGATCAGGCTGGGAAGTGCCACAGCGTTGCTGGGGTCCAGCCAGAGGTCTTGCCACGCAGGGATGGAGGCAGGCAGGCTCTCTAGGCAGGAGCGTTCTGAGTCCAAGGGAATTCCACTTAAAGGACAGCATGTTAGGTCGAAAGTTACAGCTCCTGTCAGGGTCCGTCTACCTGAACAAAAAACCCTGTCCATCTCGCTGTACAAAAAACACTGCCCCTGCGGGTTGCCTTGGAGATCCCAGTCAAGTTCGAATCAAGTTCACCGGAATCAAGTGTACAGCAAACTTTCGGAACTCACACCTTCAGAAAGATCGGGCCACCCTGGGAGGAGGGACCGGCCACGTTCGTAATTGGGTTTCTCCCTGTGTCCCCACTGCTGCAGACCTGATCAGGGACCTGGCTCCTCCTGCCCTGGCCCCCCCGCGCTGTGCAGAAGCCTGAGCACTGATCGATCGCCGATGGGGGTGCGTTTTCCTTCTCAGATAGGTTTGGGGGAGGATGCCTCATCTTCACGGGGAACAGGTGCTGTGCAGGCGGGGTGAGGGGTGGGCCACATGCCTTCCCAGTGGGCACTGTGAAGGAACGTGCCAGGCTGGCCACGGGTGGGGAGGGGCATTACAAGGAGTCATGGCCAGAGGCCAAGGTCCTTGAGGGGACCTCGAAGCCTATAACAGTTCCATGAGTGAGGGGTGTTCTGGAGAGGCCTTGGCGGGTCAACCTAAGGTGCCACCATCCACCACACAGTGGTGGTTTCCACGTGACCAAAATGGTGGAAAAAGCTCAGGAAGTAATGAGAATGTTTCTAGAAAATGTTCTGTCCAGTTTCCCATTAAACGCACATTTATGAAATATAACTTGGTGCTTGGACATAGGAAGAGAGACGTAGGAAGAGATGCAGAATTTCCCCTCGGTTAAGACCTCAGTCCAGCCATGAGCTGTGGTGTAGGTCACAGGGTTCGTACCCTGCGTGGCTGTGGCTATGTTGTAGGCCTGCAGCTGCAGCTCCGATTCGACCACTGGCCTGGAAACTTCCATATGCTATAGGTGATGCCTTAAAAAAACAAAACAGAACAACAACAACAAAAAAACAAAAACAAAAGCTGCAATACTCAATCCTGAATTCTTGTTAACGTGCGATTTTCCCCATGAATCAGACATCAGATGATGTGTCCTTAACACTCATTTCTTGAAAATCAATATGTTCCTAAAAACTTGGTAATAAAATCCATTTTTACAAAAGCTTTTTGAAAGAAAAATCCAAGAAATTTTGGGAAATAGATTTCATATTAAAGGTGATTTTAGTAACAATGTATAGATATTCAGAAAGCTGTGTTTTCATGTAAGAATTACTTAAAATAGAACGTATCTGTAACAGGTATATACGCTGATAAACAAAAGTAGCACGTCTGGTTATCTTAAAGCATGGCTAGGTTTCATACTTCACAAATGCTTTACTATAGTGTGCCAAGAAAGGCAGCCAATTTCAAAATACAGTTCGGAGTGACTGTATACATGTGTTAGGCGCTGCACCACACGTTGTTTAAACTGCAACTCTCTTATTTTCAAGACTGCACTTGCAAATACTAAAGGTACACTGAGAATGTTTATTATCTACCAATTTCCTATTTAGCTTGAGAGACGGCACTCACTATGACAAATTACCTTTCTGGTCGAAAATCCATTCCACAAAAGCCCTCTAAAATGGATAGCTGTTAAACTAGAAGATCTTTAAAATGAATACATTGTGTAATGAGAAAAAGAAATTGAAAGGCGAAGCCCTGAAATAAAATGCCTTTTGCTTGAAGGAAAAAAAAAATGAAACTGGATGACATGTAAAATTTACCTTTTTGAGTCATACCTCATTAAAAAAAAAAGATATCACAGTAGAGGTAACATGAAATGGCAAATGTCAGGCCCAAGACAGGTTTTGCTGTATGTAATTATGTTATTGTAGTTCATATGATTAAACTATAGTCTTGCGGACTGCTTTGAGTTAGCTTTAAAAATCTGGTATTGCAAACTGGGTTTTGCGGAAGACGCAGTTTATGAATCAGTTTTGAGTTGTACAACTGGGCGAACTTCAGATTAAATTCTTGCATTCCCCACCTTCTGAATTCTACCCTTCAGGCTCCTCAGAACAAATATGGTGGAAGAACACGTCTCCGTAATATTTCCTTAGAAACACAGATGCTTCTGGGTGGAAAAATCTAACACCCGCAACACCTAAATAAGTTGCTTCTGTGTAAACCTCTCGTTCGCTTCTCCACCTCGTCTGTCTCTCTCCTCCAACTTCCTTCCTGGCAAATGATCTTTAAAGTGACTCAATGACTGTTTTCTCATTCAAGTCTCAAGTCCAATGCAGGGGAGTTTGTCAGAAGGAAGCCACTCCTGAAGTGCTGTAATAAGAGAAGCTCTCCTAACGTGCAGTTTGCAACATAAATGGCAGCTGGGAACAGCACTTTAGGCCCTGGAAGCAATAAAGCAGCTGTTAGTGGACAGCATTCCTTTTATAGACGCCTGTGTGATTTTCTTAGCCTGGGACACATCTGCGGGGCTTTATGAATCTGCCAGAAGATTTAAAAATTCATTTACACTTATCGAAATGTCTGAGGGAACTATTTGAAGTGTGAGAGTCCTTTGTAGCTTTCACGAGAAGCCCTTTTCCGAAGCAAGAAAAGCCGTGTATTGGAAAGGCCAATTTTAAATTTAAACTGAAAAAATTCTCATTTTAAGGCCAGAATAGTATAGTGAATGTTAAAACGTGGGGGGAAAAAAGGAACATTCTTCTCTGAGCTCACAAAATGGCTATTAGTAGAAAGTTATCAGTAGACCAAATTTGTTTTAGTGTTCCCAGTCATGTTATCATTTATGTATTAACTTTCCTCTTTGAATATATACATATGTGTGCACATAATACACATGTATATTCTAAAATAATACACATCTGAGATATCTGCTCCAATGAAGATAATTATGTAAAAGATATTTACATAGGGTTTTTATGGTTTTCAAAAAATTTAAATTTTAAATTTCAAAATAGAAGATAATATAGGGCAAATATTTTGTTTTCATTGTGCAGACTGACCTGGTATGAGAATTTGTCTGTTTCTCCAAAACTGGCACAGTAACTGAATGCCATACTTCCAGTTCTAAGTCCACCCAACACCCAGCATGGTACCTAGCCCAGAGTACGACATTACATCACATGCTGACATTTCCAAGTGCTGTGCTGAACTAAAAGTATAACACGCGGAGTCTAATTTAGTAACATTAATTATATAGCATCGGTAACACATACACAAAAATGGAAGATAAATTCAGATGGCATGTGTTTTCTGATGAGATATGAAGGAATTTTTGTTCTCGTTCTTGGAGCAAAACGTGGCCCCCGATTGCTTACTGCTTCGTGTGTGTGATGAGAGGATCAGGAATGGGCACGCGCAAGTGGAGGTCACGATAGAAAGTCGCGCTCTCCTGCTTGGTTCCTAGACGTGAGTCAGCTCTCAGACCCAGACGTGGCGGACTGAGGAGCGTGGATCTCCCAGCCATTAGGTTCGCTGAGCCAGGAATGCACAGGGCCGAGCTGGAAAGGCGGGAGAGATAATTAAGGCATCTGAGCGCGGGATGGCGCCAGCCCTGATGCTGGGAGATGCTAGGCTTCCAAAGGATCCGTGGTGGGAACCTGTGAAGGGGCTCGATGGCGGGAACTCGTGGCAGGAGCAGTGAAGGAGGAGGAGAAGGTTACACCGTTCAGGAGGTGTGGGGGGTCCAGCCGCGTGACAGGGGCTGTTAACCTTAGTAGGTGGGTAGTCTAGGCAGGCAGTCTTCTGCAGGCCTTTGTTTCTTGCTGCCCGACATGAGCCTCCACACTCCCGGAGGGTGTGTTACGCTCTCTCCCGGTGGTGCCTTGCCCTCAGCAGGTCGCCAAGGCCAGCAGCCACATTCGGGGGGTACTGGGGGGGGGGTTCTGTCGCTACCCCCCAGGAACCTGTTACTTACTCCTCGAAAGGACCTGTGACCACTTATTTGGGTGACCATACGCTGGGGAAAAGGGAATAAGAGATCTTTACAGGATCCTTGGCTGCAGGATCTGAGTTGTCTCTGATACTTGGGACCCAAAGTGCTGCCATGCCCCCCCCCCATTAGAGAAGGGGCGTATGTGACCAGCGGACGGACAGAGCTCAGGTCCATCTCACAGGGGTCCCCCGGCTCCGCCGCGGCCCAGCCTCTGCTCATCTCTCCGGTCCTGGAATGGATATTCTTCGCTGCTGGCACAGTGCTCACACCTCTTCCTGACCTCTACAGTAACAGCTAGAAGGGAGGTCTGAGGTCTTGAAACTTACCCTTCCCTTAATAGAGTAAGTTAAAGAGCACTGGCTGTCCGCTCACTGACAAGGAGGGGGCCACCTGGTGGGACAGTGACACCCACATTCTTCCCTCTGGGATGGGACTGGGCTAGTCTCTAGCTGAAATCTCACTCTTATTGTGTCTTTTTCCTCTGCTCTTTCCATTTTGAGTGCTCCCTTCCTCTTGAGAACACCTTCCCAACAAATCACTGAACACTAATTCCAGCCTTAGGCTCTTCCCTAGCGAACCTATAATACGTAAAATATTACTCCGCTCTCTACACTTTTTGTTTCTATCCTCTCACCCATTTTATCTTACTTTTTACACACCTCAAAACTACCTCACATTTCCTTCCTCCCTTCCTCCCTTCCTCCCTTTCTCTCTTTCTCTCCCTTTCTTTCTCTCTCCCTCCCTCCCTTCCTTCCTTCTTCATCCACAGCATATGGAAGTTCTTGAGCCAGGGATTGAATCTGAGTTGCACCAGTGACCTACACAACAGCTGTGGCAACTCCAGGTCCTTAACCCCACGGTGCTGGGCGAGGGATTGAACCCATGCCTTAACAGCAATGCTCACCGTTGCAGTAGGATTCTTAACCCACTGCTCCCCAGCGGGAACTCCCACATTATATTTCCTAATAACTAATTTTAAATTTATTCAAAGGAACTCCCTAATTATATTCTACACCATTCTGAAATACTTTGTATTGTTCCCTGCTTTTGCCCAGACAGGACCTAAGCAATAGTAGATACTCCAAAAAATCGTGAATGAACACATGACTAAGAAAATGAACTTGAAATGGTCAGTTTCATTTACCTTTCATTTTTCTTGTTCTTCTAGTGGGTGGTTTGCTAACTTATTCTTAAAAGGGAAAAGTAGTAGCTAACTTAACATACACTTTCTATTCTTATTGTGTATGTAGATTCTCATAGGTTAAAGAAAATGTCTTGAATAAAATTAAACACATAAGTAAGAATTTAGGAGTTTACATTAATAAATTTTAATCTAGTTTTAAATGTGGATATTTTTTCCATATTTACCAAATGATTTCTTTGCTATTTACGTAAATAACCTATCGCTTGGGTGTTCTAACCTTAAATGCTATGACACAGTTATACCCTGAAACATAGCATGTTTATAATTGCTCCCTTCTGGCTGACAGTCATTTTATAAATGGAGCAGTATAATCTTTAACTATCCCAAGATGCCATCAGTGTAAAGAATGTCAACCTTGTGCACATTTAAGCTTCTTAAACTTGGTGTAAGGTAGTGGATATATTTTACTACAGCCAGTATGTTATAAAAACCCTATAATCTTTGGAATTGAGTAGATTTTTGAAATCTTTATAGTCTTTGTAGCAGGACTAACTTACATAAAGATTTCCTTTTTTTCACGTAAACTAATTGATTTATTTCACTACGTATTTTATAGTAGCCTTTAAAATACAGTGAGATAACTTAAAAATATAGCACATTAAATCAAGAAGTTGACATTTACGGAGACAAAGCGGGCACTCTGAGTTTATCTCAAGCTGTCCTGCATCTTACAAAGCCTAGAGATTTAAAACCTCGAAACTATGTTATCTGGTGTGAGTTTGGAGTCAGACCTGATTTGTCCTACCAATACTGCTTTATCTAACTGTATGATATGAGATATAAGTATTGTCATCAATTATTGATTTCATTTGATCATTGTTGAGTGAATGGTGATTAAATTACTAATGGGTTTTTTCCTTCACCCTACTCTTTACCTTAACCCCATATATAAGCCCATTTGAGTCACAAGGGCACAGTTGCCAAACCAGTAAATAGAAACTGTACATGTTTGACTTTTGAGCAGCAGTCCGTGGGTGAAATGAAGAGATCTGACAGAGTACTTCCTAGATGCTACAGGCTGTAATTTCCTGAATTTATGAAATCCTAACCCTAAATGTGATGGAATCAGACGATAAGTTTGTGAGCGGATTCATTCATGGGAGGGGAGACCTCATGAATGGGATTAGTGCTTTTATGAGAGACCCCTGCGAGCCCCCTCGCCCCTTCTGCCGTGTGGGGTTGCAGCTAGAAAGAGCATCTATGAACCAAGAAGTGGCCTTTCATCCAACACTGAATCTGCTTTGATCTTGGACTGCCCAGTCTCCAGAACCGTGAGAAATGAGTTTCTGTTATTGACAAGCCACCAGCCTGTATTTGTCATAGCATCCCAAACACTCTACGTCACTGGGGAAGCTGTCCCACACTGGGAGGGATTGCAGTTCTGGGCTGAATTTTCAACGTGGCCGTGACAGGAAGCAAAGGTAGACTCCAGGGAAATGAGAGGCTCTGTGCACTGACTCCTCAAGCCCAGAGTGTCACCATTCAAGTCTGGGACAATAAAACTGCTGGATAAATTTGGGCATCTAAGAGTTTAAAGGAGCCATGCTCTCCAAATTCGTCTGTAAATCTGGAGAGCTGCAGCCTTCAAGGCTTTCATTGTGCCACTATGGCAGGAGAACCAGGGAAGATAGACGGTTATCTGAGTGGACAGAGGATAATTACTGAGCCTCGTTTGCCCAGGACAGCCCTGATTTACATCTGCTTCTCAGAAGCATTTGTCTCAGACAACATGCCGGGTATCAGAGGATAAATTAGATGATCGCTCTAGCTGGAAATGGCAACTAGGGTTTGAAGTAGCCCTCCGCAGTTTCCCACAGCACTCGACTGGAACAAGAATGTAGTCGCCTGTTACTGTGTCCCAGTCAATTTAAGGAGACACACCAGTTGCAAGACGTGTAGACAGGTAGACTGCATTTAACTTGGGGCACCTAAATGAATAGAGGTCCTAAAAATTTACCTTGCCAGTAGATACAAATGGCAACATAGTAAACAATGTAACAGAATAGTACCTCTCCCCATTAATGGCACCATTGCGCCATCAAATCTCTGGATAAAAGCCTAAACTGACTGGTTGTAACTTGAAATGACTGCTAATCTGAGATCAAATAAGATTATGTGTTTGGCTATGTTTAGAAACAAAGTTCAGACAAGTTCAGTTATAGTTGAAAAAAGTCATTATACGGGAATGGATTATCTGCTACAAGTGCTTTTCAGCTGTTCTCTGAGAATCTTGAAAGAGGGATCTGAGTCTGAGCTCTATCAGGTTGATTCTGTTCCTACTTATTCAAAAAGGTTTAATTGAAGAAATGATTTTGCTACTAATATAATAATATTAGAATCATCTTCATTCCTCTGTTTTTCTCACAGTCTGTATTTAACACAAGCTTCATAGCTTCTGTTTTCAGACCTCTGATCATTTCCTGCTAACTGCATTGTTCATCACCGTGTAAAAACCCATTATCATTTCTTTCTGGGATTAATGCAATAATCTCCCAAGTGGTTCCTTTTGCTGCCTTTGTTACCCAACACTCTCTTCTCAGCAGAGCAGCTGGGATAATCCCTAGAAAAAGACAAATAAAATCAGGCCATTTTGGTGCTCCTGACTTTTCAAGAGCATCCTGTATCACTTAGGCCCTACACGAGCTGCCCGGTATGGTATCTCCTATTTACAAGGCTCTGTCTGAGCTGCCCTCTTCTAAATACTTGCTTTCTGATCTCATCCTTTCTACTCTTTTGTCTTTTCTCTGTTCCAGCTGCCTCCTGGACATCACCTGTACACAAACATGCTAATTATTCATCCACTCCAGAGGTTTTACATTTTCTGTTCACTGTGGCCAGCTGACCCTTCTCCCAGCATAGGCACTAAAATACATTTCATCACCACTAGACCCAGTGATTTCTACAAAATCATTTTTATGACTTTAGTACTGTCATAAAAAAATTCATGTATTAGGATACACAGAATTGAACCAAAAGCTGATGAATTCCCCCTCTGTTATGGTTCCCAAGTGTCAGTTTCCAAAATGTCTTTCTGTCTTCCGATAGGGAAATTATGGACCATTGATGTCAATACCAAAGAAGTTACAAAGAGCATACATTAAGCTACCAACATTTATAGGACAAGGGTATTGTTGCTATCTTATACCAGGTAGCAAAGAATTTAAAAATTGAATTCATTTTTAAAATTTACCAAGCTTAAAATTTTTCACCAAAATAAATTCAAAGAATCCTGTCTTGTGTTCATTATATGTTCATTATAGTCTTTCCTGTAATCTTCACTTAGATAGGAATTACTTATGAAATTAGTTTTATAATCATTCCCATAGCCCTCATTTATTTAGATACTACCCCTAAAATTGGCTTTAAGATCAAGCCAAAAATACTATTCAAAAATGTCAAGCAACCATACATTATTCCTAGAAATAATCAGCTGAATACAGACTTGTCGAGAAAACTGGATTCTAACGATCAAGTTAGTTAACTTTTTGAGGACCCAGTTAGTTCATTTTTCTCAGGTGGTAGGTAGGCTAACTATGATATCTCTTACTTGTCCTCACCTACTAGTATCCATACCCTTGTGCAAACTGGTCCCCAGGGACTGTGAGATGGACTTAAGTTGACCTATTTCTGACCAACAGAACCTAAGAAGCGATGGGTAGTCTTTTTGAGATAAGGTTATAGAAAGTCCATGGCTTCTGTCTTGGGAGCTCTCCCCCCGACCCCTCTGTTACCTGGCTGGTTCTGGGAGGTCAGTTGGTTGCCCCCAAGCAACACTGTGGAAGATGCCACCTGAGTGAGCTTGGACACAGATCTTCTGAGCCCCGCCAAGAGAGATGTGGGTGAATCTGGACACAGATCCTCTGGGGCTAAGAGCCATGGGCATGGACTTGGAAGCAGTTCTCCCCAGTTGCCTCCTGAGTTGACAGCAGTCCTGGCTGCCACCGTGATGGCTGCCTTGTGAGAGGGAGATGCTGAGGCAGCAGCATTCAGCTAAGCTACTCTTGACTCTGACCATTAGAAACCATGATATAACAAATGCTTGTTACCCCGTGATGTCATGTCTAGGGGTGTGTCACCTAAGGGTAACACTGCTGGTTACTAGGAAGTTCCTTCCTCTCTTAAATCTCTCCCTGCTTTACTAGGGATCATCAGATTGGCCTGGAAGAATTGTTTTCTCACTTGTCAGAGAGCAAAAATAATCAACTTGAGAAGAAATGTGATTTTGCAGTGTGGTAAACCTCTTAAATGGCCAATTGAGCCCACAAAATATGTTTAGCATACATTAATTTCATCCTCCAACTCCAGATTTTCAGAAGTAAACTCCCTACATCACTTGCCCGATTTTAGTCTAAGTGATGAAATTAAGACATTCAAGCCAGAGTGACGGCTCTAGTCCTCTTGCATAAGAAAGGTCACCTAGAGGAGACTTGGCTCTTCTCAGGTCTGGGCTGCCTCAAAAGGACAGCAGCAGACCGGCTGGTCAGAAGGCAGCAGCCTTGATCTGCATGGCTCCGTCCTTACCTTCCAAGCTTACACCAGTGCCCTTTGAAATAACGTATTTTGATCCTTCTGGTCTAGCCACATTGCTTTGGTTTTAATTGGTCAGAATCCATTGAGATCAGTCTGTCCTCGTGGCCTTGCTGTGTTATGGCTGTGGGACCAGGAGCCTCCAGCATCACTGATCCTTTTATTTGTATAAAAGTGGAAATCTTTCAACTTTATTTATATAACTGCACCTCCATGGCTCAAAAGCAGCATCCTGAAGCCTCGGCTCTCTCCCAATCTTTTACAGCCTTTATGTGTGTATAGGGGCTTCAGTATTTTTATCTCTAGCATTTTCTCATGGCTAAACTTCAATGTGCATTTATATAAATAGATACATGCAGACATATGATCATACACACATGCACACAAAAATAAGACTCTTTTTTCTGTTTTCCTGCCAAATGTAGTATAATGATTATATGACCATTAATAAAGTAGGTAAAATAGTAATTATAATGTTTTTTTAACATTATACTTTTTTAAACAGGCGACACTTTATTTTAAAATGTACCTAAGAAGTACCTTAACTGCAGACTAAAATTAATCAGTCTGTTTTTGTGTCCGCACAAAATAGAAATAGAAAGTTGTCTGTTCACATACGCTCACGTACACTTTTCTCCTTGGAGAGCACTTACCAGCAACATGCTGTTAATTGTTCAGGTATTTTCATAAGCAGATCATCTTTTAGAGCTCTCTGATAATAGTCCCCAACTACATTTCTTGGGATATTTTTAGTTAGGTGTTGACATATTATATACCAGCAATTCTCACATCACATATGTTTGAAAAATGCTGGATTAAGCCAGGTGAAATAAAATTTGTCACCTCAGAAAATACTATATTTTAATATCCTTGTATGTATTTGGGTGTGTGATAAGAACTACAGGATGCAGCATTCTTTGAAAGAACTTGTGAATAAATTATTTCTAGATAGTAAAATATATTTGGGGAAAGATAAGGAACAGAAGAAAGAAAGGAAAAGAAGGAAGGAAGGAGAAAGAAAAAAGGAAGGAAGGGAGGAAGAAAAGGAAAGAATGAAAGAAGAGAAACAAGGAAAGGGGGTGGGGGACGGAAGGAAGGGAGGAGGGAAGAAGAGAAGAAAGAGAAATCCTAGGGGACGTATGTTACTTTTCCAATTGGTTAAAAGACAAAAAAAAAAAAAAAAAGATAACTCACTGGCTGAAATCTACGTAGCATGCTGTTATGCTTTTACATGTATTATAACTATCACACTGTGAGCGGCCCTAGAAACATCTGTTAATGTGAGAGAAACAGAGAGACAGAGACAGAGACAGAGATAGGCGGAGAGAAACCAAGTGGGGCTAGTTGGTTAAAGAGCTGAAGCATTAGGAAAAGTCAAAGATATTTAGGTTAGCAGGCGGCACCTCCGGCAGCTGGAGGTCACAGTCGGGTGAGGTTCGTAAGCAAACATCATTCACAGTCGGGTGAGGTTCGTAAGCAAACATCATTCATTCATCCCTTAGGATGGGGCAGGTGATGAGAACACGTTTCCCTACTGGGCCATTGTACCTAGACTCTGTGAAATAACAGTGTCATTTTTGTCTTAAGAAAATGAGACAATGGTGTATTCGTATACTTTATTATATAAAAACATTTTTTACCACATAAAAAATCCCCTTATGTAACACTCCTTGCTGAATAGGTTCTTGTGGCTGAATACCGATGGGTACACCGAATGTCAGTAAACAGTTGTTTAAAAAAGATGAGTGGAGTCCTGGAAGTGTTCTGTCTTCCTTTCTCTGCTGAGCCTTCTCTCAAACCTTCTCCAGGCTTCACGCCATCTCCATGGCCAGTCGCAAGCCTTCCTTTTTTCCCCCTTCGACGTCTGTCCCATCTCATCTTCCTGCATGCGGCGTTATCTGTCTCAAACCATTTTCTGCCTCATCACCAGAAGATTTTTTGCCCTAAAATGAAACCTGGTCCTGTTGCCCCTGTGTTTATCCGCAGCGCTCCTCTGTCACCTGTGGGCAAAGTCCACGCTATTGTTTTCTGTGTGTATTTTATTGCGATTGTTCAGCTATTTCAAAACGTCTGCTTTTATACCTGCTTTTCCCTCACCTAAAATGTGCTTTCTAGTCCTGTGCATGTAGCAAGCTTCCTACGACTCTTTGGGAAAGAAAAAAAATCGAGATTTCTTGAGTTATGGCAAGAGCTCTTAAAGGTGTACATGTAACCTTTTTAACAGGCTTGTTTTTAACATGAACCCTTATTTAAATTCACAGAGACATCTTCATTTCTTTTTTTGTTCTTTGGAGAAAGCTTTAAATCATAGCAATGAATTTCAATTATAAGTAGCCCTCATGCTTCTAGGAAATAAAATGAAAATATGATTAACCAATTCTCCCACCTGAGAGGCATGGAAGAGTAAGAAGAGAGCAAGGACTACGAGTGTTTAATGAAGATATGAAATCTGAAATACCTGGGTAAGTAGTTCTTAATAATAATTATGACCAACACAGCATGGTACCAATTGATATTTTATTGTGCTATAAATCTTGCAACCACTTTCCTGCGTAAATATTAAAGTGTACATTTTAAACTATTTGCTGAAAGGGCTTGCCAGATCTGGAGCTGCAGAAAGGAAAACCGAAAACTCACAGCCAAACAAATAACTACTTTCATAATTAGAGGGACTCGTTCTGACACCTCACTTCCCTATTCAGCTAGTGCAGCAGAGACTCATATTTTTCCGGAGCTGGTTAAAATACAGGTGCCCGTAGTATTCTTGAATGAATTAATCGAGAGGGGGGGCAGTGGCCCATAAAGAGAGACGATTTGGCATTGCAAGAACGTCAGTCACTAGGAGACACTGCAGAGACCGTACATAATTAAATGGAAGATAAGCTTCAATTATATCCATCAAAAAATACACTCCGTTGCTGTGTGGATCTAGCAACAGCTCCGATTAGACCCCTAGCCTGGGAACCTCCATATGCCGCAGGTATGGCCCTAAAAAGACAAAAAAAAAAAAAAAAAACGCCCATATATAAAGGCCAGTTTTATGATTGTCTGCTGCAGACAAGAGCCTAGGTTTTCATTCGGCCATCTTTGCTGGACCCGTCTTTCCTAAAGTGGGCGTCTCTCATGGTTACATTTCCACGTGCTTCCCCTCAAACTTACTGTGAAACAATAGGTGCTTTTTTTACACATACTGAAAACTTTGAGCTCCTTTCCACAGGAACTACCATTTTCCGGTAATTTGCCAAAATGACCAACGCCAAAGGAAAGAGGAGAGGCCCCTGCTCGATGTTTTCTAGGCCTCTTAGAAAATATGGAGTTGTTTTTTTTTTTTTTGGCAATGTACAAGCAAATCTACAAGAAAGGTGAAGCTGTAGACATGAGTGGAATGGGCCCTGTTCAAAAAGGAACGCCCTGCTCGTGTTACCACGGCAACAGCTGGAAGCGTCCCAAAGGCTTGTCCGGGCAGTTGGAAACAAACGTATTCAGGGCAAGATTCTTGCCAAGGGAAGAATATATGTTTTAAGCGGATATACTCTAAGCTTCCTGAAACCAGAGAAGGAAAAGGATCAGAAAAGAAGGAAGCCAAAGAGAAAGGTCCCTGGGTTCACTTGAAGTCCCAGCCTGTTCCACCCAGAGAAGCACACTTGGTGAGAACCAGTGGGAGGGGGCTTGAGCTGTTGGAACCCGATTAGAAAAGTCAGGGTTTTTCCTTAATTGAACAGCATGTAGTGTTCCCTGCCCCAGAGAAGCGTTGAAAACACACTTCGGGTCCTAATTCATTAGGTGATGTCTTCATTCTTAAAATTTAGTGTTTTTCTTGCTAAAAAAGGAGGTTTTAGGTAATCTTTGGTCTGCATAGAACAGTAGGATTCAGACATTGCGCTGCCCTTCTGGCTAAACAGGGCGCCATGAAAACGGTTTGTGAGGAGTTCCCGTTGTGGCTCAGTGGGTTTAGAACCTGACTAGTATCCATGAGGATGTTGGTTGATCCCTGGTCTCACCCAGTGGGTGAAAGAATCTGGCATTGCTGTGGCTGTGGTATAGGCCTGCACCTACGGCTCTGATTTGACCCCTGGCCTGGGAACTTCCATATGCCACAGGTGTGGCCCTAGAAAGAAAAAGAAAACAGAGTGTGTTGAATCAGACAGATAAAGCTTTCTTTAAATCACTTGGCTGCTCATATTCATAGAAAGCCTCCCTTGTTTATGTTCTTTTCTTATTTTTGCATTAATTTTATTAACAACTATTTTCCCCACTCATCTCTTCCCTCCTGGTTTTTCTTCAGATTAGATCACCTCCGCTCCTGGAGGTGAGAAAAAAGATAAGCAACCATAACTGGAGAGATGAAAAAGATAAACTGGAGAGCTAAGGGAAGGGCAGAAGAGAAACACAACAGGACCAAATTCTAGAAACACAGCTAAAGGATTTTTTCTCTGAAGGAAGCAAAATTCAGTTCACCAATTAATAACCTGTTCGTTCGTCTGCCTAGCACACACTCCTCTACATCAGCGCCTGCTCAGCTGTTTCTCCTAAGTTAGGACTCAGCTCATAAATTACTTTCTTTGAGAGGCTTTTCTTTTCCAGTATAAAATAACGCCCTCACCGCTTACATCTCACCGCCGTGTTTTCATTTCTGTACGTCTCCTGAGACTATCTGAATATATTTTAACTTCATCATGTTGCTTGTCTCCTTCAAATGAAAAGTAACCTCCCTGTGGACAGGGCCCTTATTTTATTTGTCACAAATTACCATTTTATCTAAAGGAAAGACATAAATTAAAGACAAATTAAAAAGATGTAAAGACATAAATAAAAAAAATAAAAGCAGTTCTTTCTCTTCATAGATAGTTATAATTTAAACAGCGGAATAACTAGCAAAAGACTGAATAGCACAGGACCTTGTGCGCCATCGCCAAGGTTCAAGGTGAGAGACACTGCTATGACTAAAAACATGTGGGAGACCTCGCAGATGAGGCGAGCCTTGACTGGCCCCGGAAGAACAGGCGGAGAAAAGGCATTTCCCCAGGCGGGGGCACAGATGCACAGAGGTCCCGGGATAAGAATGCGCCTTAAATGCTAGTAAACTGTTTACTTCACACCAGCCGCCTCTGATTTCTTTCTTATGACAGTGTCATTTGAAATTACCCTCCTGGATGTTTTAGAAACACGAAGCCAGATATTCAACACTTCCCGAGGGGCCCCGGTGTAAAGGCATCTCGCTCGTCTCTGAGCTCAGGTGTGGCACTCTGAGCTCAGGTGTGGCACTCAGTAAGCCTATGTGCCACCAGGTGCGGTGACCAGGGTGGGCTGTGGCTTTCGCAGCGGGGATTTGTCAGGCTAGTCGGGGTTTCAGTTGGAAAACCTTAAGCACATTTTCATGAGGATGTCTCCGTGAACTGGCGCCCCCTATCGCCCTAGGTCAGCATATACACCTTGTCTTCTCTCACCTTCGGATTTCGAAGCTGTCAATTTATCACTTTTTCCATCTGATAAAAACCCTGCCTAAGGATCGTTTTATTCCACGGGGTATTTAATTAGTGAAAAGGAGGACGATGGGAAATTTTAATATTGGGAAGGAGGGAATGAGCGCAACTGATTTGTGACTTTGTGTGGATGCGCGTACGTTTCATGTTTGTGTATGTGTCACGAGTGTGTGTTTTCCTGCTTCTTCCTTTTCTTTTATTACCGTAATGACAGAAGTGTGCCCTTCTGGACTGCCAATGTCAAAACAGAAAGTAATCCGTTTCGAAATGGCTGTTTCAAAGAGAAATTGGCTGACGGTGGAAACCACCATCAGGGAAGAAAAGAAATACAGATAGTAAATTACTAGAGGTCTGTTAGGAACATTAAAAATACCGAGGTACACATATGACAAGAAGGTTTTGATTTACTAAATAACAAGGAAAACCTTGATCAGAGACATCGTTTCCTTAATTTTTCAGTGAGACCGTTATCTATAACCAAAAACTACAGCTGATGCAGAGGCTGAAGGTACCATTATATTGATAACAGATAATCTTATCTTTGAAAGTTTCTGTAGTTATGAGTGATATTTTTATGGATATGAGTGACTTCCTTAAAATTTCTGTGAAACAGTAAATTCTGATGATAAACTGAATACTGGGTGGTTATTTAAAATCTCCCAATGTGTCCGTAATCGTACGTATATGTTCAGGTATATGTTGTTGGTGGCATATTTTTGTAACTGTACCATGGAGATTCTAAATGCTGCAGTCATTCAGTACAAAAGGTTACTATCTCTGGTGAATATTGACCTTAAAGAAATAGAAATCATTTTTAGCAATATTTAAAACTTATTAGAAATATTTTCCTTTAAAAGAAGACATTATGGAAAAAGATAACTTAAGCAATGATATTTGGGTTTGCACTGAATGTAACTGATAAACCGGGATAAAACAAATAACCAGCCTATAGTGTTCCTAGTTTGGAACACAATTTGGAAATGAATCACAGGTACATTCAAAATAGAACAAATTTGGGATGACCATTTAAAGAAACTGTGGAGCAACTACTTAATTATAAAATTTTAAATTTTATAATTTATATAAATTTTATAATTTATATAAATTTTATAATTTTATAATTTATATAAATTTTATAATTTATAATCTATATTTACTTTGAAATGTTATACAATTACTTCAAATCTGCGGGACTTGATAACACATAGAAAATAAAAATACTAAAAAAATTTCTAGCATTCAGAGAAATATGGCATTTCTTGCCATTGTGATAAAAGATTTACAGGCTAAAATATAGAACTGTACTTAATTGTCTATTTGTTTATACCTTTATTCAATCCTGTGTTATTTACCATTTCATAGTGCTTGTTAGCTGGTTGAATTAATTTGTTTATTTAGCCTAAGTTAAAAATTTCCTAATTGCTCCTGGTTGGATTGGGGCCTGAATTTTCCACACCTTACTTTATAAACGAGGTTGTGTGTCTGGTTACTAGTTTGAGCTCGGCTGAAAAATAAGATACATTTGTCTTTTGTGACTCTAGTTTCACTTTCCGAATGTTTTCTCCTTGTTGGTCCATGTTCCCTTCGTTTCCGGATGTGCTAGCACCCTAAACCCACCCATCCTGCTGTTTGTGAGCCACTTCCGATAAGAGAAGGATTTCACTTACTGACGGTATCTATAATTTTGGAATGTAACATCCTTCTCTGTTAAGAGAAAGTCAAGTTTTAAGCAGCTAGTGGGTATAGAATTGAGGGAGCTAGGGTGTGGCATCTGAGAAGTGTCTGTTTTACAGGGGAAAGTATGAAAAGAAGAAGGAACACTAACATCTAGTCAATGCTGTTATTATGTGCCGGTTGCCCTGCACATGCATCTGTACATTTCATCTTATATGATGCTTGAAATAATCCCATGGGCTGGAACTTACTGTCATCATGTTATAAGTAATATACATTTTTGGTAATGAGATCTAAAAATTCCGGATATGGCCGCCAAGTATCTGAGCGCCATGTTAAGAGGTTCAGGATGTATTACCTGAGCGTTCCTCTAGGGCAATGCAGCCCACCCGTCAACAGGTGTCATACAACCCTCTTAATATTGCCCCGTGGGACCGGGCAGCTGTGGAGTTGGCCTAACAGTGCTGGGACTCTGCTGCCACCGGTGTTTGGAGTAACGAATGGTTCTTCTTCTCTGACCCAGGAGTCTTAGATCCCCTGCCAGCATTCATGACACGGTGGAAACCTAACTTATTAGGTTCCAAACAGAGTAAATCCTGGACCCTTAACAGTTCTTGGCCGTGATGGCATGATTTAACCGGTAGCTTTGTTTTCTTAGCAGTACATGAAATAATGGCATATTGAAAATTAACGGCTTCTTAGATTCGCGACGTAGTATCTGAATATATATTTCTGGGCTTATGAAGTACAGAATCAATGGCATCCATGCTTTCCCTCTAAGACTCTTGTCAAATTTCAACTTCTGATATTACATTGTTGACCAAAGCATGGGATAGTCCCGATATTTTCATTTAAAATTAGAGCTGGAGAGAAACTTTTAAACCTTTGACAGCTTTAAAGCTGAAATCTACTTAACTCTTACTTGAGCTTATTTTTGGACAGCATTTGACATGGGCCCACCTAATCATACTTTTACTTTCACTTTTTATTCTGGCCTTGTATATAGTCTCCTGGGAAGCTTGCTTGGAAGGGGTTTGTATGAGAAAGTTGGCTTTGGGAATGTTCTGTTGGGAAACAGTCTCTTTCTTAATGACATGAACAAGCTAATTTATTCCTTTCGAGGGAGGAATAAGTGTGAAGGGGCCAAGACAAGTCTTATACATTACCTCCCTGTAGAGAAGCAGCACAGGAAGACAAATCATTACAAGGTTTCGTGGTAGACGTGGATTAGAGTAAACAATATTCGTGTCCTTATGTTGTTGACTAGCATCTGATTGAAAAAGATAAGCACCGGTGCTGCAATGAACATGGGGGGGAAGGTGTCTTTTTGAATGAAAGTTTTCTCCGGGTAGATGCCCAGGAGTGGGATTGCTGACTCATATGGCAGTTCTAGATTCAGGTTTCTGAGGAACCTCCATATTGTTTTCCGTAGTGGTTGTACCAGCTTACATTCCCACTAATACTGTAAATCAATTATAGTCTTTAAAAAAATAAAAGTCACAAGACCCACTGATGTCCATTTCCTGGGATGCCATTGCTCAGTGTAACATTCGCCCCGTTGGCTTAAGTTTTATCTCAGTGGTTTCAATCTTCAGGATAAGTGCTTTAGTTTTATTTTTTTTTTATTTTTTTATTTTATTTTATTTTTTTTTTATTTTTGCATTATAGCTGGTTTACAGATTTCTGTCAGATTTTCCAACTGCACCATGTGGTGACCCGATTACATGTACATATATGGATTTGTCACATGTAATTAGATATAGTTCCCCGTGCATTACAGTTGGAGCTCCTTGCTATTCCATCATTAGAGCAGTAGTTATCCCCACT